>OU342745.1:169643680-169919239 GCA_910589775.1 Avena eriantha
TGGGCATCAGCACTGGAATTGTCCAATGAACAACAAAGCTCTTCCACCACCACCTCCAAGACCTGCGGCAAGTGCTCCTATGATTCGTGCACCTCTACCTCGGGCTCTCAACATCAACACTAGACCAGGGTCTACGGTTTCTCGTGCCAACTGTGTCAACGCGCTCAAGCTGAGCATGCACCTGGAGTTGTCATGGGTATGCTTCCTGTTAACTCAGTTCCTGCACAAGTTTTGTTTGATTCTGGTGCGTCACATTCTTTTGTTTCTCACAAGTTTGCTCATGAGCAAGATCTGGCTATGGTTCCTTTATTACACCGTTTTGTGGTACAATCTCCTAGGTCAAACATGAGGGCTGCTCATATCAGCCATGGCAATCAAATTGAGATTGGTGGTTCTTCTTTTTCGACTTCCTTAATTGTTCTAGGCAATTCTGATATTGATGTTATCTTGGGCATGGAATGGTTGACAGCAAATGCAGCTGTGATTGATTCTGCTGAACGTTCGGTTTCTCTGAAAATTCCTGAAGGCCATATAGTCTATTCTCCAAGTCTGACTCCTGCAATTCAGCTTTATTCTTTGGCGGCTCTGAATGTATTCAGAGTGTTCCTGTAGTTTGTGAGTTTCTAGATGTCTTTCCTGAAGAGTTACCAGGTATGCCTCCGGATCGTGAGGTTGAGTTTGTCATTGAACTTGAACCTGGCACCGCTCCTATTTCCAAACGGCCTTATAAAATGGGTCCTGCTGAGTTGGCTGAACTTAAGCGTCAGTTGGATGAACAAGAGAAGTTGGGTTTCATTCAGCACAGTACTTCTTCTTGGGGTAGTCCAACCATCTTTGTGAAGAAGAGAGACAAGACTGATAGACTTTGTGTTGACTATAGGGCACTCAATGCTAAAACAATCAAGAATAAATATCCCCTTCCGCGGATTAATGATCTCTTTGATCAGCTAGCTGGAGCTGTGGTATTCTCTAAGCTTGATTTGAGAAGTGGTTACCATCAAATCAAGATTCGCAAGGAAGATGTTCCCAAAACAGCTTTCACCACCCGCTATGGCATGTATGAGTACACGGTCATGTCTTTCGGTCTCACCAATGCACCTGCCACCTTCTCGAGGCTTATGAACTCAGTTTTCATGGAGTATCTTGATAAGTTCGTTGTGGTCTACCTGGATGACATTCTAGTCTATTCTAAGTCGAAGGAAGAACATGAAGAACACCTTCGGTGTGTCCTAAACAAGCTTCATGAGAACCGGTTGTATGCAAAGTTCTCCAAGTGTGAATTCTGGCTGCCTCAAGTCACCTACCTTGGTCACGTCATCTCTGCCAAGGGCATTGCCGTCAACCCAGAAACTATTAAGACAATTATGGACTGGCTTCCACCCATAAATGTCAAAGAAGTCCAGGAGTTTCCTTGGCTTGGCCAGTTACTGTCGGCGATTCGTTCAAAATTTCTCAAAGATTGCGAAGCCTCTTACCGATCTCCTCAAGAAAGGCAAGAAATACCTTTGGACTCCTACATGTCAAGCAAGCTTGAAACACTCAAAGAGAAGCTCACTTCCACACCAGTCTTGGTTCCTCCAGATACATCAAAGCCTTTCCAGATTTTCTGTGATGCTTCATTGCAAGGATTAGGGTGCGGTCCTTATGCAAGAAAAGCAAGTTGTTGCTTACGCATCTCGTCAGTTGAAGACGCACGAGATCAACTATCCTACACATGACCTCGAACTCGCAGCAGTTGTCTTTGCTTTGAAAGTATGGAGGCATTACTTGCTTGGCAACCGTTGTGAGATCTTTTCTGATCACAAGAGTCTGAAGTATATCTTCACACAGCCTGATCTCAACCTTCGTCAGAGGAGGTGGATTGAAACAATCAATGATTTCGATTTGACCATCAACTACACCCCGGGCAAAGCTAATGTCATGGCAGATGCTCTCAGCCGAAAGCTTATGTCAATAATCTCATGGTGGAAGAACAACAGCCTCTCTTGTGCGAGGAATTCCGCAAGCTCAACCTTGAAATTGTGGATCAAGGTTATCTTCTGAATCTTCTAGCAACACCTCTCTTGGAAGAAAAGGTCCGTTCCATTCAGCTTGGGGATCCTTACACTAAAAAGATCATCTCCAACATTCAACTTCCGAAGTATGAGTCTTTGCCACGTAGATGACCAAGGCACTCTTTTCTTCGAACACCGGATGTTTGTTCCGAACTACCCGGGTTTAAGAGAGCAAGTTCTCAAGGAGGCGCATGATTCTGTTCTTTCTATCCACCCTAGGCAGCACTAAGATGTACATGGACTTGAAAACACAATATTGGTGGCCTGGTTTGAAACGATATTGTGCCAAGTATGTCTCAGAGTGCGATGTTTGTCGCAGAGTTAAAGCTTGTCCATCAGTAACCTTCCGGTCTTCTACAGCCATTGAAGCCTCCGGAATGGAAATGGGAGAAAGTAGAGATGGACTTCATCACTGGTTTTCCAAGGTCGCAGAAGGGAAACAATGCAATCTTTGTTGTCATTGACAGGCTTTCCAAAGTAGCTCACTTCTTTCCAGTCAAGGAAACAATTTCTGCAATTCAGTTGGCTGAGCTCTATATCAACAGAATTGTTTCTCTGTATGGAGTTCCTCTTGAGATCAGTTCAGACCGTGGAAGCATCTTCACTTCCAAGTTCTGGGGAAGTTTCCAAAATGCTTTGGGGACAAAACTAAACTTCAGCACAGCTTACCACCCTCAGTCGCAAGGACAAGTTGAAAGGATCAATCAGATTCTAGAAGATATGTTCCGTGCTTGCGTTATCTCTTTCGGCATGAAGTGGGAAGAATGTCTTCCTTATGCTGAATTCTCTTACAATAACAGTTTCCAGAAAAGTCTAAAGATGGCACCATTTCAGGCTCTCTATGGTCGCAAATGCAGAACTCCGATTGGTTGGTTGGGCGCAGGTGAAAGAATATTGTTTGGCCCCGACATTGTAACTCAAGCGGAAGAGAAAGTTCACATCATTCTTGAAAACCTGAAGATTGCACAAAGTCGCCAGAAGAGCAATTATGACAGAAAGCACACGGGCATGGAGTATGTCCCTGGTGATCTTGTTTACCTTCGTGTCACTCCCATGAGAGGCACGCACCGCTTTGGTATCAAAGGAAAGCTGGCTCCTAGATACATCGGTCCTTTCAAAATTCGTGGAAGAAGAGGAGAAGTTGCTTATGCTCTCGAGCTCCCTGAACAACTCAAAGTCCATGATGTTTTCACATCTCTCAACTCAAGAAGTGCTTCAAGGATCCCGGCAGGACCGTGGACCATGAACTCATTAATCTCCAAGAAGATCTGTCTTATCAAGAACACCCCTCAAAAATTCTTGAAGTCGCAGAAAGAAGGACTCGCAACAAGTCCATCAAGTTCTACAAGGTGCAGTGGTCGCACCATTCCGTTGATGAAGCCACATGGGAACGTGAAGATGAGCTCCGTGCCAAGTATCCTACCCTCTTTGAGTCTTCTTCTTCCTAGAATCTCGGGGCGAGATTCCTGTTTAGTGGGGGAGAGTTGTAGCACCCCAATTGTCTAACAATTGTAATGCTACTTGTCCTAGTAAGATATTGACTACTTCATATATATTATTATTGCATCATAATGATATCATGCTCATGTCATCATGCCATCTTGCATTTGATCAGCATATAAAACCCTTTTTCTTTTGGCTCTTCTTTCACATGCATTATTAATTGTATTTGCCTCTTTCATTATTGTATCTGGTTATTAATATATTGTTCAATGCCCAAGTTGAGTTGGGGGCATATCTTTTATTTCCATTCCACCACCTTTCTTTTCCACCACTTTATAATTCCACCATCCTACTAGACCATGAGCTTGTTGTCTTTATATTGCATTTTCTCTAGCTCATGGGCAATAGGGTGGATCTAATCCATTAAATTTCTTTGCTTGGCTTTGTTCCACTTCTTGGAAATGCATAAGATTAATGCCATCATATTAATATTGTTTTCACAAAAATTAATCATGGCATTATTATTTTTGCATGGGCCATGCAAGCTTCTTCCCCACCTTTTTCCTCCATTGGTTTTCTTTGGATTTAGTGGATCCTACCTTTGTGGAAACACCTCCTACCACTCCACCATCCCCATCATCTCAACCATACCTCTTTCTTTTATTTATCTCCTTCAAGCATGATCATATGAGCCTTTTTCCACCTAGTTCTTTTCTTCCTCTTTCTTTCTTGTTTCTCCTCCACATTAGCTCATGCAAGATCAAGCCCTTAGGTTCTTCTTGATATGATCTCTTAAACAAAATTAAATTCAAAATATCTAAAACCACCAACCTAGCTATTTACTCTCTCTCTCTCTCTAATTCTACTAAACCCTAACCTTACTCCCTAATCTCTCTCTTACTCTCCCTCTCTCTCTAACCTGCTGAGCACCACCTGGCCACCCTCTCCCTGGCCCACACCCAGCCACCCTAGCCTAGCCCATGCCCTAACCCAAGCTACATCTAACCCTAACCCGAGCTAGCCTCCCTCTTCTCTCTTTCTTTCTCTACCGCCAGGCTAGCCCCACCCTGTCCTCTCTCGTCCGCGGCCCCACTTGCAGCCTCCCCTGCAGCCCCAGGACGATGCCCCCGCCCCGCTCGCCCATGTGCTCTGAGAGGAGGAGGAGGAAATAGGTGGCACCGGGGCCACCTTTATCTTGCCGTGCCCCAGCTGCCCTCCTCCCTCTCTCCCTTCTTTTCCTCCCTCCCCACGTCTCTGACCTCGCTCAGATCTGGCCCGAGCCGCCCCCTTCTTCCCCTTCTTCCTCTCCGACCACCAGCAACCGACGCCGGTCGCCGCCAGCAACTACCTCGCCCCCGACGTTCCAGCTGGCGAGCTTGTCCTGAAGGTGGCCTGGAAGATCGAGGATGTTCCCCTGCGTCGCCCCGTGGCCGCCAGCGCGAAGGAGAGATCCCCAGCACCGCCAGTACCTCGCCGCTTCCCGAAACCCTAGTTCGCCGGAGCGCCAGCGATCTCGACGCCCCGCCGCTCCTCGCGCTGATCCGAGCCCGCCGTCGAGCCCGCGGTGAGCATCTCCTTCTCCTTGAAAACCTCCGCCTTGCCGTACCGCCCTAACGCCGCCGAACGTTTCATCGAACACCCATCGCGCGCCAGAACTCGCCGTCTTCCGCAGCCTCCCCGCACCTGTCGGCCCTTATCTCGCCCGCGCCCACCTCCCTGTCAACTCCCCTCGACCTACCGCACTGGTTAGCCACCCTAGCGCGCACGCCCGCGTCCCGGGATCGATCCCCGCTCGCGCCGCGCGCCGAATATCCTCGCCAGACGAAGGAAAACGAAGAACAGTACGGGCTCGTGGTCGATTTGCAAAAAGCCCCCCACCTTTTAAATTCTCGCAACCCGCGCTCCTAGCGGCCCTACCTGCCAGCCACCCTGAGCATCTTGCAGAAAACCCCTCAGCCTTTCTCAGCCGCAACCCGCGCTCCAGCCCTAGCCCCACCTGTCAGCCCCTGTCTCGCTCTCCGCTGACACGCGGGCCTGCGCTAGTTGGCCCACCCCGCAGCCTCAGTGGTTAGCCGAGCCCGCGGTGACAAAAGGCTTTCCCGCGCGCGTGACCCAGTCAGCGCCAGGCCCACCCGTCAGTGTCTGGGGTTGATTTTGCCTGAGTGAGAAAAGTTTTCCTGAGTCTGTTTTTAATCAAATCTTTTTCAAATTAATTTAAATTCAAATTCTTTTCAGATTCAAATGATTTTTAAAATACAAATCCAAATAATACATGTAATATATGTTTTGGAATCAGAAAAATGTGAGGAATTCAAATATGCCCTTCAAAATATATTTTGAATATTTTAATTTTCGAGATGAATAAAATTACAATAAAATGCCCTTTTCCTTATTTAATTAATAACTTTTGTTTTATAATTCCAAATTAGGCAAATAATATGTCTAAATCGATCAGCGCGACGAGCCCGTTCTATTTATGCAGTCCTTGTTCTGCATTGAAGCATGCATCATGTTGTCATTTAAAATCTGAACTGTCTATGACAATAAAACTTGGTTAAATAAATAATAAAATGCTTTATTTCTTGTATCCACACCTCACCTTTGCCATGCTACTTTAATGCCATGTAATTGTGCATCATTCATCATGGCATGCTTGGTTGCTTGTTGCATTTCAACTCATATGCTTGCGCACTTTATTTATGTTGGCCCTTGTTTGTTTGGTTCTTCTTCCAATAGACGCCCAGCAGGAGAATTACCAGGAATCACAGGAGTTCTACCCAGATCCATCTCTCGCTTGAACTGAGCTGCCAGGCAAGCACTACCACATGCTTGCATACATACAGTACCTATTGCCTCTATCTTATTCTTGCATCATTGAGTCGCGATTGCATTAAATTGAATCCCAAGTACTGCATAGCCTTTACTTTTAACCCACACCAAGCTTGTTCCGGTCCCATGAGCCAATACTACAGGAGTTGTTTGAGCCATGCGAGTCGTAGAAAAGCATGAGTAGGGTATGTGAGTGTCTGAGGAATAACAAGGTACCTAAGCAACATAACCTGAGTAGTAATGGGATAACTAATGAAAGAGGCACCGGTGAGCAATATCTGCTATTTGGTTTTTCATGCTCACTTGTGTCCCGTAGGACCCCGAGTACTTGATTCATGTTCCTTGTTTATTCGCACTATCCACATCCGGGAGGCCTTATGGACCCCCCTGAGCCAGAGCTTGATTCATTCTTATTTCTTGGGGCCACAATTAGTTTGGGGTTTTATTACTATCCTGTACTTATGCCATGTTACTGCTTTATTTAAGATTGTGCGAGGAGCACCTGTACTGTTTTGGATCGTGACACGTTTTCGCTGTATCGACAAGCCCAGTCACATTTTCGGGTTCCCAGTCGTTTACCGCCGTCACACAAACCTTGGGTCCGTCTCGGAGCCGGCCAACTTCGTTGCGGGTAGCTTAATGGGGTGGCCCCCTGAAATGTTTCGGAATCCTGTGATTGCTTTGTCGTGAATGCCTCGTTAGGTTTTGATTTGGTTTTTCCGAGGTTGATCGAGTGTGTGTTGCTATTCGTGCACCCCTGCAGGGTAAATCTTTCTGAAAGCCGTGTCCGCGGTTATGGACGACTGGAGCACAGTTTCTCGATCATAGACAAGTATAACTAAAGTACTGCTTTTAAATTGACTAAATACTTGACTAGTAAATAGTGCAATACTCATGGAATGGTTAATAAAAATGCCAACGGATGATGGGGGTTGTTCGTCCGCTTCCTCGTTGGTAAGCGAGGAGGAGGATGGATTCTTTAATTATACTGTTATAACTGTTGTTCTTAATTCACGGACTTCCGTCTATCATTGGTTAGGCGGAAGGTTAGCGAGTCTCTATAGAATTGTTAGGTATTATCTTTTGCTGCAATTGCGTCACCCCAGGTTGTGTCCCCTTTAGTGGCATAAAGACTTGCTGAATACCCCTAGGGTCTCACACGATAAATTGTTTGATTCAGATGAACAGGTGTACCCGCAAGATGGATACTGGGTGGAAGAGACAGATGATGTTGGCAACGATCATTCGGTGTAGAGATTCCAGGAACGGGGATTCGTGTGATCTGTTGGCGGGATGTGTTTATTTATGGGGCATCTTATGCCAATTTGCTTCTTATCCGTACTCGGATCTTGTTTTCCGCTTCCGCCTGATACTCTGATGTGTGATGTATGAGGAGCTATCCTAAATTATTATCTCTATCTAGGACATTTGGATCTTGCCGTATGGCGTTGCAATATTTCTATTTCTTTTAGATGGAATGGCTCTGAGGACTGTTGTATGTGGCTTGCATACATACTCACTTGTGTATGTAGTTGATCCCTTCGCCTACCGATTACGCCGCTCGTTCTTGTCCCGTTGTCTGAAAGTGGTTAGGACGGCCGAAAGGTCTACCGTGAGTGGCCCTGGGCCCCGCCGTACTATTTTAACCACTTTCGTTCATCCAGGCATTAACTAAGAGCGTAATGCACCGAGGTAGTTACATATGGCCTACTACCCGTTCAAAAAAATGTCCTACTATGTCGCATCCGCTAAGGTTCACCTTATACATAGTGGAATAAATAAAGTTATCTTTAAGCCTAAGGTGAACCTCAAGCTTGTGGGTTGCCCATAGTGAATACAAATATCATTTCCCCTCTCTCCCTATTTCATGTGATCGTTTTCAAAAGGTGTTCTTAGCCCGAAGTCGAACCACTCGTCAAAACTCTTTGTGATTTCTGATATATTAATTAACCGTTCGATGGGTACCTCCAAAATCGTTTTTCATAAAACTTTCGAAGCAACCTACAATTTATTACTTGTAGTTCAAGTTTGACCTAATTTCATTAAATATAAGTGCAATCTATCGCACTTAGTTGTAGCTCAAGTTTGACCTAATTTCATTAAACTTTCAAGACGCAAAATCTTATCAAGAAGATGAACTTGTCATCGGAACTCTCTTTTGGTTTCTGATAGTATATTCATTCCCCCATGCCCCGCACGCCCCCTCCGATGGGTACCTCTAAGAGCTTTTTCGTAAAACTTTCAAAGCAACCTACACAGTTTACTTGTAGTAGTTCAAATTTTACCTATTATATTTTTTCTGCTTTGCCTATTATAATTTTATATAGTGATGATATGCCAGATGTCTATTATCTGAGTCTCGTGCAGGGCACGTGCAATTTACTAGTATTTATAGTTTCAAATTTGACCTAATTTTGATAAATCGACATAAAGTCATTCTAATGGGCAGAGTTAGCTGGGAAGTTTGAAAACTCATAAAATATGGTAATCGTTGGTACAACATTTTGGTCCAATATATATGTATGTAAACTTGGCTTGTGGCATTCAGATCCAACATTCTTCGGACTTTTCTTTAGGAAAAAGAACAACCTCGCTCGTATTCTTCACTCGGAAAATGTAGAATTGAATGTTCTTTCTTGATAGTTGGAAACACACACCGACGACATTGTTTAATACAAGAAGATGTGCACCGATGATCTACCAATGAAAATACATTTAATTCAAGAGCAATCTATGGTGTTTACTTGTAGCTAGCTCAAGTTTGACCTAATTTAGTTAAATTACCAATATGCAAAGTCTTAGCAAGAAGTTGAACCTATCATCGAAACTCTCGCTGGTTTATGGTATACTAATTTTGAACCCTCGATGGGTACGTCCAAAAGCTTTTTCGTAAATCTATCAAAGCAAAACCTACAATTTACTTGTAGTTTCAAATTTGACCTAATTCTGAGATATCGACATAAAGTTATTCAAATGCGCGGGGTTAGCTATAGGAAGCTTCAAAACCCATAAAACATGGGAAACCCTAAACCCTATATATATATATGTCTGTCAACTTGGCTTGTGGCATCTACATCCCATATTCTTTGGACTTCTCTTTCCGGAAAAGAAGAACTAACCTCATTCGTCTTCACTCGGAAGACGTAGAATTCAATGTTCTTTCTTGGTGGTTGGACACTCACACCCACTGCACTGCTTACTACTAGAAAATACACCCATCCACCTCTGAAATGACATTTAATTCCAGAGTTATCTATCGCGCTTACTTGTAGCTCAAGTTTGACCTAATTAATTTCGTTAAATTGTCAAGATGCAAAATCTTAGCAAGAAGTTGAACTTATCATCAAAACTCTTGTTGTTTTAAGATATATTAATTGTGACCCCTCGATGGGTACCTCCAAAATATTTTTCTTAAAACTTTCAAAGCAACCTATAATATTAATTGTAGTTTCAAATTTGACCTAATTTCGATAAATCGACATATAGTCATTCGGTCAAATGGACAGAGTTAGCTAGGAAGTTTGAAAACTAAATAAAACATGGGAATCGTTGGTACAACATGTTGGTCCACACTATATATGTATATAAACTTGGTGTAGCATTCACATCCAATATTCTCCGGACTTCTTACGAAAAAGAACAACCTCGCTCGTCTTCACTTGGAAAATGTAGAATTAAATGTTCTTTCCTGATAGTTGGAAACTCACATTGACGGCATTGTTTACTACAACAAGATACACCGATCTACCTGTGAAAATACATTTAATTTCAAGACCAATATATTACACTTAATTACTTGTAGCTCAGGGTTGACCTAATTTCGTTAAATTGTCAAGATGTAAAATCTTAGCAAGAAGTTGAACCTATCATCACAAACTCTTGGTGTTTTATGATATATTAATTGTGACCCGTCGATGGGTACCTCCAAAAGTTTTTTTGTAAAACTACCAAAGCAACCTATAATGTACTTGAAGTTTCAAATTTGACCTAATTTTGATAATTCAACATAAACTCATTCGGTCAAATGGGCAGAGTTAGCTAGGAAGTTTGAAAACTCATAAAACATGGAAATCGTTGGTACAACATGTTGGTCCACTATATATGTCGGTAAACTTGGCTTCTGGCATTCAGATCGAATATTCTTTGGACATTTCTTTACGGAAAAGAACAACCTCGCTCGTCATCACTCGAAAAATTGAGAATTGAATGTTCTTTCCTGGTAGTAGGAAATTCACACCGAAGCCATTATTTACTATAGGAAAATACACCCATCTACCTCTGAAAAGTCATATATTTCAAGAGCAATCTATCGCGCTTACTTTGTAGCTCAAGTTTGACCCAATTTCGTTAAATAGTGCCATGATGTAAAATCTTAGCATAAATTCATACCAGTTATCAAAACTCTCGGTTGTTTCTCATATATTGATTGTGACCCCCTCGATGGGTACATCTAAAAGCTTTTTCGTATAACTTTCAGAGCAACCTATAAAACTTGTAGTATATAGTTAAAATTTGACCTAATTTTGATTAATCGACATATAAAACCATTCAAGTGGGCAGAGCAATAAGCTATAGGAAGTTTGATAACTCATAAAACATGGGAAATCATAAGTACAATATGTTGGTCAACTATATATGTGTGAAAACTTGGCTTGTGGCATTTAGATCCTTATTCTTTGGACTTTCTTTATAGGAGAGAATAATCTCGATATTACTTGACAAATTGAGAATGTTCTTTCCCGATAGTTAGAAACTCACACTGACAGCATTGTTTACTATAAGAAGATGCACCCATCTATCCTAGAAAAGACATTTAATTCAAGAGAACTCTGTCACGCTTACTTGCTTGTAGCTCAAAATTGACCTAATTTCGTTAACTAGTCAGGATGCAAAATCTTAGCAAAAAGTTGAAACTATCGTCAAAACTCTTGGTGGTTTCTGACATATTGATTGTGACCCCTCGATGGGTGCCCCCCAAAAGATTTTTTGTAGAATTTTCAAAGCAACCTACAATTTACTCGTAGTTTCAAATTTGACCTAATTTCGATAAATCGACATAAATTCATTCAAATAGGCAGAGTTAACTAGGAAGTCATTCAAATTTAGACAAACATTTAATTCAAGAGCGATCTTTCGAGCTTACTTGTAGCTCAAGTTTGACCTAATTTTGTTAAACTGTCAAGATGCAAAATCTTAGCATGAAGTTGGACGTGTTGTCAAAACTTTCGGTGGTTTATGATATATTAACTGTTCTCTAAATAGGTACCTTCAGAAGAGTTTTCATAAAACTTTCAAAGCAACCTACAATTTACTTGGAGAAAATTCCTTATTTGACACTATTTTCTAATATGATTCCTTATTTGACACTGAAATGTTTTCACTTCCCTATTTGATACATAGTGTAAACTTGCCTTATATGACACTATCGTCAGTTCCGTTAGATCATTCCGTTATTTTTTTCTAGCTGGACCAAAATACCCTTCATAGGTAAGAATCTAGGGTGACTGAGCGAGGCGGCCTGTCGGAGGCCAAAAACACACCACCGATATCCTAAAAAATATGGGGACAAAATATCTGCCCCCGCCCTCGAGTTGTTTTTCTTCTTCTAAGCATCTTCAATTTTTCTTTTCGGATTTCGTGCATATTGCAATCGCTAGTGATACACCACGGCCTGATTTTTCTTCCTTTGCTCCAAATGGCCGTACTTGATCTTGCAGCTCATCAGCCTCAGCTTGTTCATACTCACCGGCAGCCACGGGTGAACGTGTCCGAGCAAGCGCATCTCCATGGTCAGGGCAGGGAACACGTTTCGTTTATTTGAGAATCCTGATGCAGAGTAGAGAATTGGTTTCGTGCAGATGATAGTTACCCTATTCCGTGCTCGGTGATCAGAAATAAATCAGCGACCGCCTATGTACACACATATGCTCATCCTGATTTCCATGCAGCAGCAACTCCCTGGGTATTTTGACTATACCACAATTCTATGAGGCAGACATGTATGCTCGATGACGTGATGACATCGATCGCACTCGTGATGACACGGTCAGCCAATTCCCTGAAACGGTGCTGACGTGTCCGTATGGTACCCTTTGGGGTTTCAGAGTGCGCAAAGGTGCAGCCTACGTACACGTCCTGTGCATTTACAAACTAATCAAATCATTTCTTTGCAGGAATATTATCCAGTCCAAAAGGACGGTGAGAATTCAACGAGAAATTCATCATCTGATATTACATACATAAAATACGATTGGTCTATTTTTTGTTTAATATAATCGATGCTTGGCTGAACTAACCCAAACCAAAAAAGTCCAAAACGATAAGCACAATTAATCCTGGCGACAATGCATCACACTTCTGAAAAAGAAAAAGCACATGCCACCACCCACCTGCTCCTGAGCCATGTCTTAGCCTGGATGAATGACTCTTATGTTGTTGTCATCGCAAATGACCACATGCATTGTTTGATTCTAAAGTGCACATGCCTTGATTAATTCTTTCCATCACACGTACATCAATATTTGGCCTAATTTTGTCAGATTATATACCAAGTGCAAAAACGTCTTTGTAGGTCCCAAGTTAACCCGTTAGCTCTCCAAATGCACTAAAGTGTCATATAAGACAAAAGTTTTATACAAGTGGCCAAATAAGGAATTGAAAAGTTTTCGGTGTCAAATAAGGAATCATATTGGTAGTAGTGTCAAATAAGGAATTTTCTCATTTACTTGTAGTTCAAATTTAACCTAAATTCGATAAATAATTGGAATAAAGTCATTCAAGTTGGGGGAGTTAGCTTGGAAGTTTAAAAGCTCATAAAATATAGGTATCGTCAGCACAACATGTTGGTCCACTCTTTATGTCTAAAAACTTGTCTTGTGGTATTCAACTCCATATTCTTCGGAGTTTCTTTACATAAAAGAACAATCTCGTCATCACTTGAAAAATTAAGAACTAAATATTCTTTCGTGATAGTTGGAAACTAACACCGACGTCATCGTTTACTACATCACCCATCTACCTCTAAATATACATTTAATTCAATAGCAATCAATTGCCCTTACTTGTGTAGCAAATTTTTGACCTAATTTCGTTAAATCGGCAAAAAGTCATTAAAGTGTGCAAAGTTAGTTGGGAAGCTTGAAACATCCTATTTCTAAAAACTTTGGAATTATAAGAAACCATGTTTCACTTTGTCTGATAATCGGAGCAGTGTAATTATTTTTTAATTGTGGTAGGTCCCGTAGGAGCGAGGTGCTTTATTAGTTAACACGTGGTCGGTGGAAGTACAAGTTACATCAAGAACCTCATAAAAATGAAAATTACATCCAAGTCCATGTATTTAGCACAAGATCCCTAAAATTAGGCAATGAAGTGTTTTTTGAGGTTTGCAAGTATGCTAGATATTGTAGAGCCAAAATTTGTTTCGAAACAATCCACATTCTAGATTTTACTATTAGTACGTATAGTAAACAAGAATCCATAAAACAGAGTGATCGTACTCTCTATTGGAGTAGTAATTTGGATTGGTTTTTCACATATCTAAGTACTACTACTAATTATAATTTCTCAAAAAAGTACCACTAATAAATGCAGTACTGGTTTATCTGATTTGTTCTAAGATGTAGTACTACTACTATTATTAGTACTCCCTCTGTTTGGGATTATTAAGGCCATTTAAATTTGATAAGACCAAAAAAGTTAATTACAGGTTGGTGTCGAAGATATGCATGCAGTCTTCGGTCTCTCTCCTACAGCACTGTACACCCTGCAGCAGGCCGCAGGCTTTTCGTCTCTCTCCAGGAGTAGATCATCTTGCCTCTCACTCACCTGGATCTTCTTGCCTCGGTCTCTCTCTCTGTCTGTACTGTACTGTTTGGTATAGTACATCGTGACACCTGCTTTATTACTCACCTGTCAACTTTCAGCGGCCTTTTTGTTTTGACGAAGCATGTACAACGTGTTGACACTGTCTAAGAAAAAAGTGGCCAAGTGCAGTTGCTGCCGGTGCGCCCATGCCTAGCGTATTCCTGTACAATCGTACCAGTACAGTACAAAACTCAATCGGTATACTCTTCAGTATACCCACCCAACCCGGGTTTCTGGCCAGCGCCCACTACGTCGGCGAGCCAATCTTCCCTCTGTAACCACTCCCACAAGTTCGTGTACTGCGTCGGCGGATTCGATCGTGAACCGGCTGCTATGGACACCGTCCAGTCTGAGACGATGATTGAGTGCCCCTACGACGGCTGATTTAGCTTGGTCGCCTTCGACAAGCTCGACGAGCACAATATCTCGTGCTCGCATGGCCCGTGCTCCTGCATTGATTCCGCATGTGATTTCATTGCCTCGTCGGCAGGACTCTTTCCCCATATGAAGGAGGCCCACGGGGTCATAGTAACCAAGGCCATCTACGGCAGCGCCTTATTTTGCCTCATCCCAACTCCACCACCAACAAGCATGAGGGGATTCACGCGCTTCCTCTGTGGGGATGATGGTGCCGTGTTTGGCCTAACCATTAGCGTGCTCGGCCCGACCGCCGTCGTTTCCTTGGTGTGCATCAGGCAGGACAAGTGCTTGTGGTCGCGGTACACGGTGATACTGTGTGCGCCTAGCCCGCCGAGATCGGCGGACTTGTCAATGGTCGAGAGCCTTAATGCGGCAATCGAGCTAACAAGCAGCTCGTCGTCGGCCAACCTCCCGTCCGACAAGGTCAAGACGTACCTCGGGGTGCCGCCGCGGTTCCTGATGAAGGTTGGACAGTCCACCCATGTATCTTTCTGGATTTACATCGACAGTAACAAATGATCTTAAACTACGGCTGATGATCAAGACTGTAATAGTGTATTAGCAGATAAATAGTACTACTAGTAGTACTATTTTACTACTCTAGTTTACTAGTAGTAGTCACATATACGTTCTCTTTTGGTACTAGGAAGGATGCATTTTGGATGTAAACTAAGTTTGCTGCTAATATTATTATGGGGTATTTAGGGGTTTGGTATGACTTTTATGTAATTGTTCACTTCTACGACATGGATCAGAGATAAACATACTAACCATTCTTATGGTGCTTCAATTTTAGTTATCTAACTTAGTGATTACGGTAATGCCCAAACTTGTCAATTCGACTTGATTTAAGTCTCGAACCAAGATTACCGTCGAAATTGCGCTAGTGTGGACGACGCATCGACGTGGGTCTAACGTGAAGGATAGGCTGCCCTGGAATTTAGCCTAAATATCTAGAAAATAATAAGGACATCTAGGATATCAACTCAATATTATCAGAATCATCACGAACCATGTTTTCATATTATATGTGTTTGATATTATGTAAGTTAGTATATTTATACATATAGTTGGTCAAACTTTATAAATATTGACTTCAACGAAACCTAGTATGCTTTCTAATTTGGAAGTGAGGGAGCATCTAAGTACTAAAATGCGTCGAAATACATGTGTATTTAGACAAAGCCAAGTCCATAACTACTATTTTAGGATGGAGGGAATAATTATTTATGAGTAATCTATTTTTCACAAAAAAATTACTGCTACGGCACATGCCCACGACTAGAGCATGGACCAATGCATAATAATCACACGACCATGCGATGGTGATCTACTCCGTACTGGATTACCCTACGTGCGAAGGCGCACTAGTGGAGCACATGGTCGTGCCATTCCTGAGTACGTAGTAGTACTACTAGTATACGCAAATAGGAGTACAAAAATAGATAGATCTTGTTGCTCATCGTACTATTTTTTCCATGTAAGGCAACCTGGACGTGAGTACTACAGCACTATATTGGCACAACTTCTGCTTTTGGCGCTAAAAGATGAATGTGGAACTCTCTTTATCTGTTCAAAACACTCTCTGTGTAACATTAATGTACTAGTTCTTTTTATACTCCCTAGTTTTTCGGACGCGCGGTAAGTAGTGCAGTAAGTCTATTTGGTCAAGATGCATGCCACGAGCATTGGTTAGATAGGACAATTCAGGTTTTTAGATATCCAAATTTCTACTCCAGCTCGATGGCTCAAGACACGAAGCAGCTAGTACTCCTCAATCCTCCGGCTGTCGCTTAGATCAAAATGAACAAGCAAAAGATTGTGTATCTTGGAAATTGCCATGGCCATTTATTACCTGCAGAGCTTTATTTTGTTTCCATCAAGGCACCTGCAAAGATTGATAATGTATTGTACTAGTAGTACTACTTGTAAATAAAGTGCTACGGTTGGGCCCTACAGCTAGTACTAGACATAAACTTTAGTAGCTACTCTCGTCACTATGAATTGTCCAAGAGGTGGAGTTCCTTTTTTCTCCAAGAGGTGGAGTTTCTTTTTTTCTCCAAGAGGTGGAGTTCCTTTTTTTCCTGAGAGAGGAAACCTTTTTTTATTCCTTCTTTGATTCAAATAAAATCCAAAGGTTTTGTGAAGGATCTTGTCCGTTAGAAAATAATCCTACACTGTTTTGTTTGATTCATAGGATTTCAATATGTAGGAATTATGTCCCGTTTGGAATGCAGGATAGGAAAAATATAGGAATAGGAAAAACATGAGAATTGAGATTCCTTCAAAGTATTCCTTTGCCCTCTATTTTTAGGAAAATTTCCGTCCACTCCAACCTCATGGTATAATTGCTTTGCTTTCCCTGTGATTCAAACACATACTTGATCCAAATTCCTGTAGTTTCATCTTCTTATGTTTTGAGAATCCTGCAAATCAAACGAGCCCTGAGAGATGGTCTTTTTTTGTCTTTGATCATTTTTTTTGTTTGAACATAGGGTCATAGAGCTTCCTCAAAACACAAGGAGGGTGGAAATTGCACAAACCTCCAACAATTGGACTCGAAATTGCAGGGAACTCCAGATAATCAGGATAGCCTAGTTGCAAGAAACTACTATACTACAATTACTTTTGGATACAAATGTTGCACATAGCACAAAATTCTCGATTAGCCCTCTTAGCATTATTTCTTACATACCCGGGGCTCAACAGTTGGAGCTCTTTGCAACTATGGCTCTAATTGTTGGAGGTTTGTGCAACTAGCCTCAATTGGATCCCCAACCCCCACTCGCCCACCTTCTGCAGTACTACTAGTAGTAGAGTACTAGTACTACGCACCATCAGCCTTTGTCTTCTCCATCGCACCCCGGCCGCCAGCTCACGCCAACGATCTTCCCTCCCCCCACCCCACCCAACCCCAAAGAAAGCCCCCAAAACACCATCTACAGCCTCCTTCCATGGTGAGATCGAGCAAGGTCAGTAAAGATCCTGAGCGGTTTCAGAAGGTGTTCACCGAAGGCCCTCTTCAAGTACTCGTCAACCATTGCGACGCCACCACCGCTGCGAGCCTCGTCACTTCGTCCAAACATATTCTTCAATCAGTAAAACAGAGCGGAACTACGCCTTCTTCTCATCCGTTTGGCCTTCCATGTGTTCTTCATTCTCACCCGACGGTGAGACCGTGGGAATCCAAATACTACTTCGAAGTGGCGGGTAGCCCGTGCAAGCTAACGACGCTGGACAGGTTCTCCTCCGATGTTGTGATGCCAAATGGTTTTGATGAGCAGCAAGCAGGCGGCATTGGAGATTGGATCATCACAGTTAGGCCTGGTTTCATGTGGGACCTTGTCAACGTGTACACTCGTCGCAAGATTGTTATTCCACAAGTGTCGGGGTATGAACCGACCGAAGGTTCTGCACTTACATTTCATGATGATGCTGATGAAGGTCGACGTACTAAACTGCAAAAGATAGTCATTTGCCAAGTTCCGACAGCTACTGGGGGATACAAAGATTTCTCTCCAGTCACCATTTTCGAATTCAAGATTGTTGTCATCAGTGGGAATGATAGTCATGGATGGTCAGTTTGTGTGAACGAGTTCTAGGACTACTTCAGATACGGTGATGCTATTACCCAACACGATCGTGTGTTCGCCGTGACCGAGAACGGCTGTGTTTATGCATGGAACTCTCTGGAACTTGGTAAATTCTCCTCCCTATGTATTTTATTAGCTTTTTTCCTAAATCGATGCAAGCTATTTTTTCTGAACTTTCATTGGTTAGTAGGAATTCCATTAAAATTTTAGTTTGTTTGATTCGAAGGAATTCCCTAGGAATTTTAGAGGAATGCAATCTTTAGGAGGTTTTCTTACATATAAGTAGTTTGGTTCATATGACTGAGTTCTGCTGATAGTATTGCTTCGTCTCCTAGTACATCTCATGGAAAATATGGTATCTACTACGTAGTAGTAAGTACTTATGTGAGACCCATATATTATTCCTGAATTAATGTAACTTATTTTTTCTGAAGTTTCTTTGGTTAGTAGGAATTTCGTAGGAATTTTAGCCTCTTTGATTCGTACGAATTCTCTAGGAATTTCAGAGGAATGAAATAATCCTTACTAAGTTTTCTTACATATAAGTAATTTGATTTGTAGGATTGAGTTCTGCTGATAATATTGCCTTGTCTCCTAATACTAGTACATCCATGGAACATATGGTATATACTAGTAGTATTTACGTGAGACTCGGATACTAGACATATGACATATCATAACTATATAGAATTATAATATTACGTAAAGCTCAAAAAATTATAAATTTGATCGACATCTATAAAGTATGGGTGCATATTTAGTTCTTGTATTTTCTATCATGTAGAAGTCGATGTTTATTAGGTGCTTGTACTTGTAAATTTTGTGAACATGGTCTTGAGAAATGAAGGAGAAGATTCTAGAATGATGGAGAAGTGTGTTTTGAGGATTGTGCATAGCATTCATTGTGCTAAATACTATCAATAGAATCTTCAAGTAAATGCTAGAATAGAAAAGAAGATCCAACTGTTGGCAATGTTGGGATTCGCAAGTCCTGATCCAACAACGAATATTCAAAGTTATTCATACACTACATAGTGGTAAGATAAGATAAGATAAGATATTAAACCTCCTAGAAATAATCCTTGTTGGTTTTCCTTTGGTATATAAGACACCAAAATCTTGTATGATTCAACCTAGCTTTTTTCCCTATGAACTTTACATTCAAGATCTTATAGAATTATTTCCTATTTCATTTGATCCCATGAATCAAACTGTGTCTCTAGGAGAATTTCCATAGCATATCCCCATTTCGAAAATATTGAGAATTTCCATAGCATCTCCCTAGGTTGGCATTTTTTACGCAATCAAACATCTTAAGTATAATCAAGATTTTTGAAAATAGTATTGTATATCAACTTCTACAATGTCAGATCAATATCAATATTATTTCCATGTTACATTTGTATTCCCTTTGAAGGTCCTATCCTTATCCTGTCACCACGCGATGTGCTGTACCTGACACATGGGTTTGTTGAGGATGACGAGGAGAATGATCCTGGTAGGTGGTGGTTAGCAAGATCTGCCGGTGGTTCAAGACTTCTTTTGGTCTATACATATGGTATCTCAGGCAATGCAATTGCTGATGATACTAGTGTTGTTCACTATGGTTGCACCGTTCACACCTATCCTTCTGGGTTTGAGTGCATGGTGTTCTCGATGGACACAAGCAAGTTAACTGCAGCTAAACGATGGAAAAGGGTTACTAACCTTGGATCATATTCTCTTTTCCTTGGCATGAACTATCCTATTATCATTGCAGTAGGCGATGCAAATGATCCGCCAGGACATCTGACGAGAAGGAACTGTGTTTACACATCACACCAAGAAATTGGCTACGAGTATAGGCCGTGTCCTAAAATTTGTCGTTTCAGTCTGAATGGTGACGCAACTATTGGTTTCCACACCAACATCGCTGGACACGGTCGAAGACTCCATTTTGGTTTATCCCAAGCTTCTCAAACGCCTTGGAGTGGAACAAGCCTGTTCAAGAATAGCTCATTTGGTCTCGGGCTTCTATTGAACTCTTTCTTTCGGATGGTTTTTAGCCGATGTACGATTACCCAGCATTTAGTTTCGCACCCGGCCCGGCTTGTAAAATACTCCGTATGACCCAAAACCCATTTTGTACACTTGGTAGTTTCTCCAGTATGTATATTTCACCAAGCTTGTAAAAGAACCTTATTCGGAGTACAGTTGTATTCTACTACTACTATTCCGTACATAATTTCTTCCAGAATGTTGTATAATAGTAGTACTGTTACTATTACTCCTTGCAGGTCCGTAGTTTTGTTTCTTTTCCATTGCAGTTTGGGTCCTATAAGCCTAAGTTGGACGTGTTGGTAAGTACTTCGCTCAGAAACTGCACGCGGTGGAAGGAACACGATGTTCCCAGGTTTACCAGGAAAAACATGTTGCTCATCATGGCATCATCAGTGATTTGACAAGGCAATAATGTACGATGGTGTGCTAGTCTAGTTTTTTCTTCTTCTAAACAAGTACTCCTTGTCTACCTAGTAGTAGTAGTAAAGGTCTACTAGTAAGAGTACCAGAGAACTCGATGAAGCTAGCTGGAGTACTCCTGTCAGTACCTGCCGCAGAAGAGACGGGGAGGGAGTTTTTCACACGCCGGTGCACGTGGCAGCGCGTTCCTTCCGACACAAGCTAGATTTAACTCCCTCACCGGCCTCCCCCCCCCCCACACACAGCCTCTTTTACTCAGTCCCTTCTTCCAATCCACTACCGCCCCCTGGCCTCTCACTCCATATTGTTGCTGACCAGCTCCTCGGCTCCATCCTCTACAGGTGGCGGCGAGATCGTTGCGGCAACCTTCTGTAGGGCGGTGGAGCATCCGTCATCTCTGTCCCACAGCGGCAATGGCGGTTTGTGAAATACTAGAACACTCGTACCTTCCCTCCGTTTCATAATATAAGATGTTTTAGCTTATGTGAAACGAGTGTATCTAGATTCACTCCGAACTTACATGATAGAGTTGATGATGCGGTTAAATTTTTATTGTCGGTTGCGCATCATTGTCATGTGTAGAGTAGTTCTTATCTCAGGTATGCATCCTTTTTTTGTAGACTAGGATTCCATAGAAGCTTGTTTTCTGGGCTAGATCCCATAACTAAGAACAGTAGGGATCCATTCAAAGTTGGTAGTTCGACAGTGCAAACTTTTGAACATTTGCATATATTTGTCAATCAACATCATGTAATCAATATTACAACTTGCTGCAGAAGGAGATAGGGGAAGGAGCAAAAAAGAGGATTCTCGATGAAATAGGTTCCAATCATGTGACTTCTGCTATCCCAGATGACAAGGTAAATCAATAGAATGACATATGTTCTTGTCGTTGCATGTAGATGCTTTCGCTGTAATCTCTGTTTATCTTGTAACCGCAGAAACACAAAGTTGAAGAAGACTCTCAGTTTCCTGATGACAGAGTAGAAAATGGATGTCAGATCGCTACACCTAAGACGCCTCCTTGTTTACCTTCTGTGGAGACTGATGCAGTTGCAGCTGCAGCTAGTACCGATGAGCCTGCACCTGCCATCGTCGTGCCAGATGATGGAGGTGGTGGATCAGTTTTACCATTCGCGGAGACTTGTGCAGCTGGAGCTGGTAGTGAAGAGCCTTCAGAGGACATTGTGGTGCTCGATAGTTCACCTATTGTGGAGACTCATGCTACCGGTGCTGGCGCTGCTGTTGGTACTGTTGATCTTGCTCCCAAAATTATCGTACCACCTGAAGGAGGCGGTGATTTGGGTTTACAATCTGTAGAAACTATTGCACCTAAAGGTGGTGAACTGTGATGCAGAGCTTTCTTTCTTATGATTTGTATGCTTTTCTCTGGAACCTGTATTATGGAGCTACCTTACGCATTTCTTACACTTTTTCCTGTTGAACTGTAGTGTGAAACTAGAACTACTCCTAGTATGTAATCATAATATTCGGATGCTTGAGTATTATCGATGATAAACCAATGCTAGCTGAGCTGCACGAGAATTGGTCTCTGCCACTTGCAGGCGTGGTTCCTAGCTCATCTCCTTTTCACAAGCACGGTGAAAAGATGGTTTTGTTCCTTTTCTTGCAATGCCATTATGCTTGTGTTATTGATCTGGCAATTTTATGCTTATTTTGTCACCCAATCCGCATTTATGTCTCTACATACAAACATATTTGTTCACATGACTTAAACAGAAAACAATATCTTCTTTGCATCGACTAACATAAGGAGACATGCAAATATTTATTTATTTTTGAAACAAGGTAAACGATATGCCTTTTCATTGATAGAGAGGGACATGAAATTCATAAATCATCACCTCTAGCATCTTGTTCTACAGAAGGCGTTATTACCAGATCCACAACCTTCTTTTCCTTGGGATGACAATGTCAAGTGCAGGATTTCGAATCTAAACACAGTCCAGTGCAGGTTATCCAGGACAACCTCCAGCTGCGTCAGTCTCCATAGAAGGTACATCGGCGCTATGGCTGACACCGTTGGAAATGCAAGCTGAAGCTTTTGTTATACTCCTATCAGGACCACAGATAAGGGCCAAAAATTCATACTCTGAAATCTAGCGTTACAAAATAGACAAGAGGTTACCCCATCTGGACAATTCATAGACAATTCACAGTGCAATTTGAGCGTCTTACATGATCCTTATATCTTAGTCCATCCGGTCTTTTTATTAGTGGAACGAAACTTGCTGGTACTTTTATTTCTGCGAAAAACCTACAAAACATAGCCAAGTCAGACATCTGAATATATCTAACTTTTCTACAGTCTTATATGTGAAGATATCTTTGCATAACACTCACTTATCAAACTGTCTACGGATATCTTCCCGCTCCTTGGAAATGCGAAGTCGACGTTCTATAGGGTACATCCATCTATACTATACTGTACCTCTAAGTACTTCCTCATCAGGTACATCAACAGCCAAATGCTCCATCGTATCAAAGAATGATGGGGAATATATCAGGTCAAAAGCTTGCACAGGATCTCTTCCAAGTCCTTTTTAAGATATTTTCAAACTCTTATGTCTAGAGATTTACCTAAAAAACGTACCTACCCAAATCTGCAAGCACCTTATAAGTCTAGATGGTCACAAACTTTAACTATTTCTAGGAGAGGTGGAGAACAAACCAAAGCCAAGAAGAATTTCCAGTGCCTGAATCTCGTGAAGAACGGTGCGGCCAATGGTGGTAGGCCGGCACTGTTGATAGAAAGGCATCGAGAAGTTTTTTTAAGGTGTGGAGAAGTTTGCGGTCTGGTTCTAATCCGCTGCATCTCCCATAAGAATGGCACAAAATTTTAAGAGACAGGGGTTGGTCGCTCGATTGAGGGTGGGCTTAGGAAAGTTTGGGGTCTCGGCGGAAACTTTTGGCGGGCACGGGGTGTTTGTCCAAAATTTTCACAAAAATATCTGTGGATATTTTATCGGATTTGCCAGTTCTCAAGAGTGACCTCTCTCGCAATTGGATTTACCTCGCGATTGGTGCAACGTGAGGGTTACACATATGTTGCAACAGCTTGTAACTGGGAATTAAATGAGTTGCAACTACTGGGTTATAACTGAGTATTAGCACAATTAGTAGGGTGACGTCAGCTCCTTAACATAACAAGTTCTTAGGCGTCTGAGATCTAGGCGCTCATATTTTATGCCTTTCCCCCTGTTGACGGCTTTGTTTCGAATCCGGCCGAGCCCCAGCATATACCTTGGGATTTTAACTATCGAGCCCAAGAAATTAGCCCATCCGGCCTCCTTATAGCCCAAGACCTTCTAATTTGGCCATGTTTTGGATCATTCGGCCGTCCAAATAGCCCAGTTAGATTGGGTGAGAGCCCATGAAAAATAGCCCATCAATCCCTGCTTGGCCCATTTTTCTTCAATTCGGCCTTTTTTGGGCACCGTCCACCCATCCCTAAGAAAACTCCACATATCCATGTTTTTAAGTACTACCTACTACATTATTTATACTTAACATTTTTTAGTTGAGTTGCTAGCAATCACGCATAGAAGATGGACAAGTAATTTTTTAAGAACAAAAATAAATAAGTTATATATAATGTTAGTATACATTTTTTACGTTTTATAAAAGGATAACAATTTTCTTGTGTAGTGGCAAGGCATGCAGTTTATCTGTAGCAATATTTTTGTACTGAGAGGCTGACATGGCCGACCCACCTGCCTGCAGCTAGCGCCCATCAACCTTACCATACAAGAGATCAAGTTTAACGAGCGCGTTTAAAAAGTACTTATACAACAGTCTCGACCGGAAAAAAGAAGACCAAGATCGACACGTTTCTTGTCGAGAGAGGCTGACACATGGGCCCCATCAGCAAGACCATACACGCCTGCTGCATGGAACAACGTTACCAAGGTCAAACCGGCGGACATGACCAAAAAAATGTCCAACATACACATATTTCCTCTACATAGGCGGCTAACATGTGGACCAAGCAAGGAGACATTATCCGGGTGTTGTATCGAGCAAGGTTGCCAAATTCCAAACGGGGAGGCGCGAGGGAAGAAAAAAAGTCTAGCATGCACACGTTTCCTGCACAGAGGAGACTAACATGGTGGGCCTACCAGCCTGTATAAACGGCTGAAGCAGCGAGCAACGTTGTCAAGTTCGAAACATGAAGGCACAATCACGTCTGCGCCCGAGGTCGTCGTCGTCATCGGAGTAGGCACGTTTTTTCACCGAGTCCTCTCCATTGGCCCACCGATTCGCGATCTCCATCAGGTGGTCGATTTTCTTGGGCTTTGAGCGGCCCAGCTCCTCCCTGAGCTCTCTGCGGCGAACACCACCGTTCAACGCGTCGATTGTGCGATCCTCAGAGATATCTTCTGCGGAGTTCTTGATGATGGACCACCTCTGGATGTACGAGCGCAGTGACTCGTCAGACCTCTGATGGCAGCCTCTTAGTTCCTCGATTGACACAGGCCTTTTGTAAGTGCCCTTGCAGTTGCGCACGAAGCTGTAGACCAGCTCTTCCGAGCTACGAATTGATCCGCGTGGGAGATTGTTGAGCCACGCGCAGGTGGCGCCTTGCAGCTATAGCTGCAGGCATTGCATTGTCGTGCTTGACCTTTTGCCATGCAACCTAACGGAGGAGATGTGATCTTCCAGCCAGATTTTCGGGTCCTGTAGGCCATCAAATTTCGGGTTCTCCGATGGGAGTTTGAACCCCTTAGGCATTCGCTTCTACGTGATGGCTCTGCTGAAGCATCTGGCAACATAGAGCTCTACTTCATCATCTTCCGAGTTAGTCGAATGGGCACGCCTTGCGCGCATCTTGTCGACCTTGCGCTACATGATGTCATCACGCGCATCGTACTCGCGGTCATGCCGCCGTGAGCAATGTCGTCGTGACAGATCGTGGTTGTCGTTGTTGGAGGAGTAGGAGTAGTAATATTTTTCCAGAGCTTTACTTTTCTATGGCTCCGGTGTTGGCTCCTTGACGAGGGCAACTTCGACTAGTCCCAAGCCCGCGATCGTAGATCGGTGCATGGCAGCTCGCAGATCCCCAACCGATGGCTGGTTGTTGAGGAGGTACATGGTGACCGCTGTCACCGCTGCTTGCGGTGTCTTTGGGAGCACGTTGCCCCGCGTATCCACCGTCATGGAGCCGAAGTCAAGGACTTTCGCGGGATCTTCGCACTCCTTGTCGATGAGGTGGAATAGTCGAGATCGCCATTTGGTGGCCACGTAGTCGTTGCCCTTGGAGGAGGATCCTCCCATGGAGGAGATCTGAGCCCATAAAAGGCTCAACTCATCCACCGCCTTTCTGCGCACGTCGAGTTGCGCGATTACTTGCTGCTGGCGCTTGTACTCCTCTTTGAGCAGCCAATGGTAACCCATCAACATCTATTGTGATGAGTTCAGGGGGAGAGGATTGTCCTGCATAGCCTCTCGATAGTAGGCCCACTCGTTGTCATTGAGCTTGATCAGCACGTGCTCTTCGGTGTGCTCATTCGCCGTGATGTTCGGGTCCCCTTTCTGTCCCATTGTTGGTGGGCACGCCATTGATGGGGCCACCATTTTCGCCATTGGTTGGTACGTTGCCAGTGTTGTCGCGATTGACACCGGTGTCGCCTGCGTTGATGGCGGCGCACATGAAGTGATTGGGGAAGCTGTTGCTCCCACAACTTTTAGATCCGAAGCCATAGGCTCCATCCTCTATGGCCAGGTCACCCAGATCGGATCCGCGACTGTTGTCGCTATCTGTGCTCCCAACTGTTGTCAGGGCGTTGAGCTCACTTAGGGTACCAATTGGTGGTGGAAACCACGATGCTAGAGCAATCGCTAGGACCGTCGGCTGGTCAGGGAGGTGAAGTGTGCCCAGGTGACCAACTTGGAAGCATAAGCTCGCGATCACCAGGCCGATCCCATCACCCACGGACTCGAAAGCCGGGCGAGTGGCCGGTGTGTGGACGGTGAAGTCGAAGGTGCCGAAGAGCTGACGAATCTCTGCTGTTGCAGAGTTGTAGATCGCGGTTGACGGGGCCGAAGAAGCTGCGACATCAGCACTCCTAGTTCCCACAGACGGCGCCAATTGATGAGGGTTAAACTCATCAATGCCCATTGTTATGGACTTGGGTTTTGGAGAAAGAGGGAGCACTGGAGGCATCAATCGGCTAGCAAACAAGCACACAGGGACGCAAGGTTTACCCTGGTTCAGGCCTCGTAGAGGTCCCTACTCCTGCTTGTCTGCTCTTGGAATTATCGAGGGAGTCGAAAGTTACAGGGGTACGCAGATGCAATCTGGTGGTGGTTATGGAAACTAGGGTTGTGATTGTCCTCCTCGCTGCGCCCTCCTAGACTTTATATAGATAGGCTAGGTCTCGGGTAGCAGGTCGAGTCGGTTACAAATTAGGGTTTATTCCTTTAAACTTTCTATCTTAAGCTTCGTCTTGTGCTGCAAGCAATCGGAGTCTCCGTGAGTCACTCGAATCTTGTATTGGGCCCTGGTAACATCATGGGCTTCTGCCATACGAGGACCGTATATGCCAAACTCGAGTACCTGTAGGGTATGCCCACGTCAGCCGGTATTTCACCAGAATGGTTATACCAAATGCCAAATCGACGAAGAACGCCTCTAGATAAAATGAGCCTTGGGTACTCGCTAGCCAAGTTGATCAATGATTTTTTGTTACTGACCCATCAAAGCCCAACTGTGTTGTAGTTAGGAGGGGAAAGAGGAGCATCATCAGAATAGAAGGATCCGCCAATGAGCAAAACTTCGACAAGAACAGCGATCCAAAGATCGAAGAGGAATTTGACAAGTAATTCGACATGCCTAGTACTACTAAATTAAGAAGGAAGACCACACTACCTCCTAAATGTTGTCCATTCACAAGAATAAATATCAAAGTGCACGGGCTAAAGTATTCAACTGTAACGAAAAAGGGCAAGACGATTATGAAGAGACGCTAGCAATTGTGTGACTTTTGGTGTATTAATTCACATGTGGGCTTGCAAAGTATATATTACTTAGAGCTAGACTAAAACATATAACGTGATTGTATATGTCCGGGAAGAGAGTTTTTTTAATAAATATGCATGTTTGTATATATTCTTGCTTTATTTTAAACATATATATATAATTAAAAATATTTTTTTAAACAAAAAAAAGTCTAAGACAACCAGGATTCGAACCTGGCTGCCCCAGGTTTAGAATGGCACAAGCAAGCACACCACTAAGGCAAGTGCGTGATCTTGTCAAACTACTATGTGCGCCGTGTTTTGTACTAAGTCCAAAGATTCTGTGGCGCATTTCGACAATATGCGCCACAGAAGTTGGAAATTATGTGGCGCATATTGTCGAAATGTGCCATAGAATCTTTGGACTTAGCCAAATAAATGGTTCGGCCTTTCCCTGCTAATCCCCCTTCTCCATTTTTTCAATTCCTTAGCCTCGCCCGCGCGTAAACCCTAGCCTCTCCGCCCTAGCCTCGCCCTCGCCCTCGCCGCTGGAGCCTCCATGCGTGGAGGAGGAGGAGAGCCCTACCCCGCCTGCGAGCTAGGAGGAGGCCCGCCATCGCCGCACGTCGGAGCCCGTGAAGGAGGATGGCCGCCACCGCCGCACCGCAGATCGTGGAGGAGGAGGCCCGCCCCATAGCAGGAGCACTGCCACCACCCTCATCATAGACGACCACCGCAGTAGTAGGTACGATCTCATCCGAGGCAGTAACCTGTTTACATGTTGCCGTGTGAGTAACCTGTTTACATGGTTGGATAGGTCGTTGGCATCCAGATCTTTTTGTAGTATCTGTGCGTATGATCCCCAATCTAGTACATCATCGGTTATATCTGATACATTCATATGTTCTGCTTGACTGACTGATTTGGGAAAACATCTAGGACATGGATGTGTTGGCACTGAGCTGTGATATGTTCAAGACATGCATGCACTGTTTACCTTTGGCTTAATTGGTAGTACTACTAGTGATGGAGAGATGTCAAGTATACACCCCATCATCTGCTGAAATAGCATGTGTAGTTACCATCAAAGAATTCGTCATGTGATGTGCTTAAATCTGACACAAACTAATATGCAGTTCGTGAGTTATTCTAGTTTTCTGTAACCACAAGCATAACACATGATCAACGATAGAAGCTATTGAAAGAGTCGTATGATTTTGCAAAGAGTCAATTGAAGGTTTCCTGTTTGCAAAAAATAAAATCTTATGAGTAGTGAGGTTCTTGCCTTGGCCATGCGAGTTAGTGCTTGGTGAATGAAAACCATCTCTGTGCTGCAGACAATACAGCTCCATTTGTAATTATGATAGATATTAATACGGCTTTTCGAAAAATGAAACCAACTATTTCTCTGGTTGCTGCCAATTTAGTGTTCCATTAGAATTAGTAATGTCCCTTGCTTTTGTTCCCTCGGTACTAGGTTATGCACAGTAGTGACTTAATGAATAATTTTTTTCTTCTACTAATTAGTTTGGCTTCCACTAATTAAGAAGTTTTGTATGACAGAAAAAATTCAGAAGTTTTGTGTATGACAGAAAATTCAGAAGATGTTTTTGAGAGTTCTGTTGATCTGATTTAGGCGGGGTTTAAATCAGTGGAAGAAGGATTGAAATATGCACACTTTTCATGTTATGAGTTTTGGCAAATTCAAAACTTTGTGTATGTAGAAAATTCAAAATTCAAAAAACTACTGTAAGCAATATATGATGCTGTTGTTACTTCCTATGGTATACACAATGATAGATTGGTTACTATGCTGCTACGGCAATATATGGTGTTGATGTTACTGCCTATTGGTTACTGATATATGGTGTTGTTGTTACTGCCTATTGGTTAGCTGCTGGTATTGCTGTTACTGCAATATATTGGTTACCATATGGTGATGCTGTTACTTAAAATATTGGTACTATATGGTGATGTTCTTCCTGCAAATATTGGTACTATATGGTTACTGCTGCTGGGCTGTGGATGGGGGCTGGGGCTGTTTTATTGCGTGTGAATGTTGCAGGGATTTCAATTGAGTTTCCCGTTTCTCTCGAAGTATCGATTCACTTCTGTTTCGTTTGAGAAATTGGCACTCCTAGGTCAAAAAATTAGCAAAGGTCATGCCGAATTTTTCGGCCGAGATTTGTGCTAACTTTTTCCCACTTTTTAATAGAGTGCAAACATGTCGGGCAACAACAAGGCTGGCCCTTCTAAGCAGAGCGTCGAAGAAAAACCTAGACAGGCCAATGAGTCATTCTAGCGGGGGTCCCAACAACAGGAGGACGAGGAGGAGGAGATGAGGATGACACCACCACCGGAGGAGGAGGCGACCACCGCCAGAGCTGCTAGGGGCAATGAGGGAGGAGATGCTAATTATGAGGGGGACGAAGCGACTACAATGAAACTAGTGAAGGCGGCGGCAAAGAGGATGAAACCACCGATGGCGGCGCCCGCACCGATGGCGGTAGCAGCAACCCGGTCGCTTCTCAGAAAAAGAAGAAGGAAAGGAAGGATCGAAAGGTGCCAGTGCTCGCCACTGTCTGCGATGAGTTCAGTGAAGTCACAGAAAGTGGCCTACCCATTGCGCTAGAGGCGTTTGCCAAAGGGTACAGCCTGCAACTCGGGTGCATTGTCCAGGAAAGCATGTCGATCAACACGAAGTACATCAGACATGCTGACAATGCATCTTTGGTTGATGACCTCCTTAATAAGCTTCACAAGCGATACAGGTTCCCAGAGCGGTTCAGAAACCAAGAGAGAAAGAACTCGGTGAACAAACTAGCCCTCACGAAGATGAGCAACGCCTTGAGAAGCTAGAAAACCCGGGTAAAGAATAGCATTGACAAAGCTGAAAGCTGGGAGGTTATCAGTAAGAGAAATACGATTCTTGACGAAGAGGAGTTTAAGATATTCAAGGCAGATATAGCTACCGATGACGCTATAAATGGACTAAATGGGGTAGGAGTATGCGGGAACAGAACATAGGTAACCACCACCTTGGAAGAGGCGGTTACAGAGGGAAACATGCCATTGGGGACAAGGAGTACAGCGAGCTTGAACGCCTGGGTAAAGAGAACCCTTGGCTTAAAATCACAGACTTGTAGCTTAGGAAATTTGTCCGGGCCTGCTACTACCTGGACCCGAAAACAAGGGAGTTCATCACCGATGATCCGGAGGTAAAGGAATTCGAGAAGAAGCTGGTAAGGAATTTATCGTCGATCTCAAGTCTATTGTGTTATATTTGGAGTTGGATGTCTCTATGAAATTGTGGTGTTTGTTGGAACCATCTAGTGCTCAAGGTGACAGTGTGGGGTTATCTAGATGGGAAAGACTTACTTTGAGGTGTGATGTTATAGCCCTACCATGGATTAGAGTGTCCAACCGGAGGGTAGTTCAGAGTAGTATCATAAAGAGAAGATATTTATATGAGAGTGTTCACTAGTGAAAGTATGATCCTAGGCCTTGTTTCTAAGCATTGAAACACCGTTTGCAACTAGATCTGTTACATGTTTGCTTGCTTCCATCTTTATTTCAGTTTGCCTTTAGTTTCTTCCACGCCATCAAGCTATAATCTGTCACCATTGTCTTATATCCATACCACCTGTATTTCACTATCTCTTCGCCGAACTAGTCCACCTATACACCTGACAAGTGTATTGGGTGTGTTGTGGACACAAGAGACTTCTTGTATCTTGATTGCAGGATTGCTTGAGAGGGAATACCTTTGACCACTTCCTCCCTGAGTTTGATAAACCTTAGGTGATCCACTTAAGGGAAACTTGCTGATGTTCTACAAACCTCTGCACTTGGAGGCCCAATAACTATCTACAAGAATAGAACTGTATAGACATCAAGCTATTTTCCGGTGCCGTTGCCGGGGAGGTAAGGTAAAAGGTACTCACATCCTCCGGTGTGAGTGCTCAAAGTTATTTCCTTTAGATTCTGCAATTTTGTCTTTTTGTTTCTTGTTTTCACTAGTTAAGCTTAATGGAAAACAACAACAAAATTTGAGAACTTTATAGTATTTATCTTGAGTTAGGACATGAAGTGTTTGAAGAGAAAATGAAAAAACCCATGGAACTTTATTTGCATGCTAATAGCAATGTTGTTAGTATGAATTCTTTGGACACCATTATTGCTAATGCTATGGAAAATTCTAAGTTTGGGGAAGCTTGTTTTATGAAGATGATCTTTTTAGTCCCCAAGCATTGAGGAGAAAATTTACTTTGATGATACTATGCCTCTAATATATGATGACTATAATGATGAATATGATATTTTCAGTCCACCTACTATTGAGGAGAAAATTAGTTATGATTACAATATGTCTCCTATATTTGATGATTATGGTGATGAGAATAATAATGATAGCTATTTTGTTGTATTTGCTCCCACTACAATTAATAAGAATGACTATGTTTATGTGGGGAGTATTAATTCTTTTATGCATGTGGCTCATGATAAGAATGTTTCATGTGATATTTATATTGTTAATTTTATTCATGATGCTACTGAAAGTTATTATAAGAGAGGGAAACATGGTTTTATGTGTCTCAATAATATTAAGTTTCCCCTCTTTATGTTGAAATTTTTTAAGTTGCACTTGTTTTGCTTTCCTATGCTTGTTGCTTTGTGCTTTCATGACTTGTCTCTTTACAAGATTCCTATGCATAGGAAGTGGGTTAGACTTAAATGTGTTTTGATTTTTTTTCTTATGCTCTCTTTTACTTCAATTCATATTTCTTATATGAGCATCTTCTCAAACTATCATGCCTAACTTAAAGGCGTTAAAGAAAAGTACTTATTGGGAGATAACCCAAAAGTTTTAGATGAGTCTCGAAAGTTATTACCTCTGTAATAATCGCTTCTTATCCTTTTTATTTTCTTTTTGTGCCAAGAGTAACCTCTAATGAGAGAAGTAATGCTTGGAAAAGTTGTTGTCCCGAAACAGATTTTTGTTCTTCGCCGTACAAATTCGTGTAAAATCTCTGTACGTCGGTTTGAGGCATGCATTTTTTGCTTCTGCCCCAGGTTGTTATATATCTTTCCTTAGTTCAACACTTTTTGATTTGAGCAACAGAATGTCTTCGAAAAAAATTGTCTTTACCTGTTGGTCTGTTTTGACAGATTTCTGCCATTATTTGCATTTGCTTCTTGTTGGTTCCTTTTTGAGTTCTTTTGGGGGAATTGAGCTTTTTGAGGGAAGTGCTACAGTAGCTTGTGTTTTAATGGAAGTTTTATTGGTATTGAAACTGAACCTAAAGACTTATTATCTTGAGTGCTCTAATGTTGCTAATAAAGATCGTGTGAAGTTTTGTATGAAGGAAGAATTTCAGGTGTATGGAGATAATGATGTAATGAGATGAAGAATAAAAAAAGCTCAAGCTTGGGGATGCCACGCGTGTCACTCCAAGAAATATACAAGAATTACAAGCGTCAAAGCTTGGGGATGCCCAAGTCATCCCCTTCTTCATCAATAAAAATCTCAGGTTTCTTCCAAACACTTCATTTCTATTGTTTCATGCACAGTTGTGTTGTTCTTGGAGCGTCTTCGTGTTTGTTTTTCGTTTTTGTTTTGGTTTTTTGTTTGCTTAGTTTGCGGAATAAATTGGTTGGACCCCCCTCTTTCATGCACTGGTTTTCAAATAGTTCGGTTTGGATTGGAAAAGAGTAGGAAAGTTCATGCTTAAGTGGTAAAGAGAGCTTGTTTTTGACTGTGGCCTATGCTTTGTCATGCCATGCTTGATATTGTTTTGGCTTTATGATTAGTATTCTTTGCTGTAGAATGACATGTTATAAACAATTGAAATTGCTTAATGTGCCTTGGAAGAATCATGCGTTGTTTTAACATATTAAAGCATAGTATTGTGGTATTCTCCTTTGATGCTTTATTTGGGTTGACTTGGCGCATGCTCACACCATGTTATGACTATACAAAGTCACCATAGCCTTGATGATCCTTTAGTTTTCAACTTGTAATATCACTTTATGCATTGATCAATGATGTTTTGTCGCTCTACATGATTATGGCCATTATTGCTCTCTTAGTTTGTCGCTCTCGGTCTTTTGCTAGCCTCTGTAACCAAGTATGAGTTTCACTCATGCATCCAACTCCTTAAACCAAGTTATTCCAAAGAGTCCACCATACCTACCTATTAGCAATTGCTATTCCAAGTATATTCATGTTTTTATCTACCTTCCAAATTAAACTTGTTATGTGAAAATTAGTGAGTAAAGCTCTCACGAACTTGATGGCACACTTCACTTTTCTTACATTTAATAAACTTGAACCATTGGGTCCTTCTTTGTTGCATAAATGCTTGCACTTTATAAGTTGAAATTAGCACAACCATGTATCATGGGGAACGCTTTCAAGATTGCACTTGTACTTTGTACCCCATTGACAGCAAAAGAACATGATATCAACGGGGTACAAAGTACAAGTGCAATGCTGAAAGCGTTCCCCATGATACATGGTTCTGCTAATTTCAACTTATAAAGCGCAAGCATATAAGCAACAAAGAAGGACCCAATGGTTCAAGTTTATTAAATGCAAGAAAAGTAAAGTGTGCCATCAAGTTCGTGAGATCTTTAATCACTAGTTTTCTCATAACAAGTTTAATTTGGAAGGTAGACAAAAACATGAATATACTTGGAATAGCATATGCTAGTAGGTAGGTATGGTGGACTCTTTGGAATAACTTGGTTTAAGGAGTTGGATGCATGAGTGGAACTCATACTTGGTTACAAAGGCTAGCAAAACACTGGGAGCGACAAACTAAGAGAGCAATAATGGCCATAATCATGCAGAGCGACAAAACATCATTGATCAAAGCATAAAGTGATACTACAAGTTGAAAACTAAAGGATCATAAAGGCTTATGGTGACTTGGGATAGTCATAACATGGTGTGAGCATGCGCCAAGTCAACCCAAATAAAGCATCAAAGGAGAATACCACAATACTATGCTTTAATATGCTAAAACAACGCATGATTCTTCAAAGGCACATTAAGCAATATCAATTGTTTATAACAATTCATGCTACAGCAAATAATACTAAGCATAAAGCCAAAACAATATCAAGCATGGCATGACAAAGCATAGGCCATAGTCAAAAACAAGATCTCTTTACCACTTAAGCATGAACTTTCCTACACTTTTCCAATCCAAACCAAACTATTTGAAAACCAATGTATGAAAGAGGGGGTCCAAAAAATTTTATTCAGAAAACTAAGAAAACTAAGAAAAAAAACCAAAACTAAAACGAAAAAGAAAGACGCTCCAAGAACAACACAACTGTGCATGAAACAATAAAAATGAAGCGTTTGGAAGAAACCTGGGATTTTTATTGATGAAGAGGGGGATGCCTTGGGCATCCCCAAGCTTTGACGCTTGTACTTCTTTGATATTTCTTGGGGTGACACGTGTGGCATCCCCAAGCTTGAGCTTTAGTCCATCTTTCATCTCATTACTCATTCCTTCCATACACCTGGAATTTTTCCTTCATACAAAACTTCACACAATCTTTATTAGCAACATTAGTGCACTCAAGATAATAAGTCTTTAGGTTCAGTTTTAACACCAATAAACTTCTATTAGAACACTAGCTACTGTAGAACTTCCCTCAAAAAGCTCAATTCCCCAAAAGAACACAAAAATGAACCAACAAGAAGCAAATGCAGAAAATGGCAGAAATCTGTCAAAACAGACCAGCAGGTAAAGACGAATTTTTTCGAAGACCTTCTGTTGCTCAAATAAAAAATTATTGAATTAACGAAAGTTAGATAACAACCTGTGGCCGAAGCACAAAAATTCACGCCTCAAAAGGACGTACAGAGATTTTACACGAATTTTTACGGTGAAGCACAGAAATCTGTTTCAGGACAGCAACTTTCCAATCATTACTTCTCTCTCATTAGAGGTTACTCTTAGCACAAAAAGAAAATAAAAAGGATAAGGAGTGGTTATGACAGAGGTAATAACTTCCAAGACTCATCTAAAACTTTTGGGTTATCTCTCCCAATAACTACTTTTCTTTAATGTCTTTAAGTTAGGCATGATAGTTTGAGAAGATGCTCACATAGGAAATATGAATTGAAGTAAAAGAGAGCATCAAGAAGCAAATTCAAAACACATTTAAGTATAATCCACTTCCTATGCATAGGAATCTTGTAAAGGAACAAGTCATGAAAGCACAAAGAAACAATCATAGGAAATAAAAACAAGTGCAACTTCAAGACTTTCAACATAAAGAGGGGAAACTTAATATTATTGACATGCATAAAACCATGTTTCCCTCTCTCATAATAACTTTTAGTAGCATCATGAATAAAATTAACAATATAACTATCACATAAAACATTCTTATCATGAGCCACATGCATAAAAGAATTAATACTCTCCATACAAACATAGTCATTCTTATTAATTGTAGTGGGAGCAAATTCAACAAAATAGCTATCATTATAATTCTCATCACCATAATCATAAAATATAGGAGGCATATTGTAATCATTAATTTTCTCTTCAATAGTAGGTGGACTGAAAATATCATATTCATCATTGTAATCATCATATATTGGAGGTTTGGTATCATCATAAGCCATAGAATAGCTATCTTCCAAAGCTGGGGAACTAAAAAGATCATTTTCATAAAAACTAGCTTCCCCAAGCTTAGACTTTTCCATAGCATTAGCAATAATGGTGTCCAAAGAATTCATACTAACAACATTGCTATTAGCATGCAAATAAAGTTCCATAGGTTTTTTAATTTTCTCTTCAAACACTTCATGTCCTAACTCAATATAAATACTATAAAGTTCTCTAATTTTGTTGTTGTTTTCCATTAAGCCTAACTAGTGAAAACAAGAAACAAAAAGACAAAATTACAGAATCTAAAGGAAATAACTTCAAGCACTCACATCGGAGGATGTGAGTACCTTTTACCTTACCTCCCCAACAACGGCGCCAGAAAATAGGCGTTTGCCGTGGGAGGTTCTTCTTCTTTAATCCTCCGGTGTGAATACCTTTTACCTTACCTCCCCGGCAACGGCGCCAGAAAATAGCTTGATGTCTACGCACTTCTGTTCTTGTAGATAGTTGTTGGGCCTCCAATTTGGAGAGGTTTGTAGGACATCAGTAATTTTTCCCTAAAGTGGATCACCCAAGGTTTATCGAACTCAGGGAGGAAGTGGTCAAAGGTATTCCCTCTCAAGCAACCCTGCAATCAAGATACAAGAAGTCTCTTGTGTCCCCAATACACTTTTCATGTGTATAGGTGCACTAGTTCGGCGAAGAGATAGTGAAATACAAGTGATATGGATAATTATAAGTGGTAACCGTGCCAGAAAATAGCTTGCTGGCGTGTGGTTGACGTGGGAAAAGACTAAAGGCAAACTGAAATAAAGATGGAAGCAAGCAAACATGTAACAGATCTAATTGCAAACGGTGTATCAATCCTTAGAAACGAGGCCTAAGGATCATACTTTCAATAGTGAACCCTCTCATATAAATATCTTCTCTTTATGATACTACTCTCCGGTTGGACACTCTAATCCATGGTAGGGCTATAACAGCACACCTCAAAGTAAGCCTTTACCATCTAGAAAACCCCACACTGTCACCTTGAGCACTAGATAGTTCAAACAAACACCACAATTTCATAAAGTCATCCAACTCCAAATATAACTCATAACAAGTATTTGAAATCTCTAGCCTAAGTGCCACCATGGTGTGCACACTGTCAACTTCACACACATGGGGAGAGTAGATCTAATAAAGCACTTGAGTAGCAAGGTAGATCTACTTGATTACAAAGCTCATGATCACAATATGATCATCATAGAGAGAGAGAGATGAACACATAGCTACCGGTAGAACCCTTGGCCTAGAGAGAGAACTACTCCCTCCTCATCATGGGAATCAGCAACGGTGATGGAGATGGTGGTGGATATCGATGGATATGGCTCCGAGGGCACTTCCCCGTCCCGGCAGGGTGCCGGAACAGAGACTTTCTGTCCCCCGAATCTCCCCTTCAGTGGCGGCAGCGCTGCGGAACTTTTTGTGGATTTCTGACTGACGATTTAGGGTTTCTGCCTCGGGAGGAATATATAAGAGGAGGGCACTGCGGAACTTTTCGTGGATTTCTGACTGACGACACACTCCGAAAGGTGGCCGATGAGCAGATGGCGGTGGAGGACGCTGTTGCGAAGAAGAAGCACAGGAAGAGAGGTAATAATAAGAAGAAGAAGGCTACGAGCCAGCCTCCTTCGAAGAGGATCCGGGCTCAAGACAATGTCGTTGTACCATCCAAACAATATGTCTTGCCCCAAGTGCATGTAGCTGGTGATTTGATATTGACTTCGGATATGCTCCACATCACGGTTGGACCCATGTTAACTTTGCATGAGGGTGTCAAGACACTAGAGGGCATCCTTCTTAAAGACAAAGATCCAAATTACCCAATTTTCACAGCCAAGGTGCCATTGGATGTGGGCTTCGTTGATGAAGCCCCCGCGGATCTATTCTTCATAGGAGCTGTTTCTCTCGAAACGGCTGGACTATAACTTGGTCCGCCTATACGCGCTCAATCTGGTGATCAAGATCAAGAGAGCGAGTACCCCAGAAGTCGCGATAGTGGATCCCTACTACATGCGGGATAGCCAGTTGGTCGAAGGATCAGAGACACAGACCAAGGCGATGACGTACCTCGAGAAGTTCCTGGTGGACAACAAGAGGAAGGACACACTTCTTTTGCCTTTTTTCCCGAGTAAGTATACACTCGCTCGCCGTCGTAACTTATGCATTTCTTATATATTTATTCCTTTGCTTTTTTCCAACATTATGTTCCAATTGTGTTGCGCAGAGACAAATATTGCACACTCATCATCCTTGCCCTGAGTTATTCGCTAGCCACGTATTTCGACTCAGGGAGTTTGACGAAGAATAAAGACTACACCAGAATAAGGGGTGTTCTCAATGAGGCTCTCAAGGGCTACACCAAGAAGGGATACACCTTCGTAGATAAGGGGGAATGTATCAAGGATGGCAAACACATGCTCGAGTTCCCCTGTGTCAAGCAGCTGGCTACTGGTAGTGCCAAGGAGGCCTTCTATGTCCTCCATCACCTTAAAGGCTATGTTTGGGATTGCCAGAACCTAACGCTGCCATCTAGTCTCCGAGGATGGGCCAAAACTTTGGCGCGAAGTGACGATGATGATCTTAGAGAAGACTTCCATCGCATTCAGATGAAGTTGTTGCAAATCATCATTGAAGAAGTCAACACAAGGGGGGCCTACAACAAGCCAGAGGGTTGAGTAAGAGGGAGATGGAAGAACACCTCCATAAGAAGGGTGACACAAGGACATGGATGACGAAAGAGGGCTATCAACCATTCCCGAAGCCGAGCGAGAAGAAGTCTTCATGATCGATGTGTGCCTAGCATGATCGAGTGTGTGTATATTCTCGATGGACGCCTGTAGTGTGAGACTAGGCACATGCCTTAATAGGATTGATAGAATACTCATACCAACAAGTTGCAACTTCTTTTCCGGAAGCTCATTTGAAAAGAACTCTAAGGTTAAGCGTGCTTGGCCTAGAGCAATTCTAGGATGGGTGACTGATCGGGAAGTGGGTAACCGGGTGCGCACGAGTGAGGACAAAGTGCCTAGAAAAGGCTAGTGTTGGTTTGTGGGGCCAGTCTAGATATCCTATTAAGCTACCAGGAGTGACACACCCTGGGCCCAGGAGTGGACGGGGTGTAATTGTGGCATCCCGCTAAAACCACTACTAGAAAATCGCGTTGTTTTTGTGTATTGCATCGTCATGACCGCATGCTCATGTCATCATGCCACCTTGCATTTGAGCATCGTCATCATCTTGCATGGATTTGTCTAAAACTATTTTCGAATCGCCTAGCTTTGTTTTTCTAAATATTCCCTTCTCTATTCAAATTAAAACCCCGGTCCTCTGGATTATTTTGGTTTGTCTAAATACGGTTTGCAAAAGCCTTGTTTTTAATAAATAAAATTATTTGTTTATTTTTAGGAGGCAGCCCGCCAGGCCCGAAATCCCGGCCGGCCACCTCCAAATCCTAGACTAACAAGACCCTAACCCTAATTAGACAAACCCTACCTACTTACTCCCCACAGCTGACAAATCCCCCTGCCCCGCCGCCTCTCTCTCTCTCCCTCTCTCTCTCTCTCCCTCTCTCTCTCTCTCTCTCTCTCTCTCTCCCTCTCTCTCTCTCATCCCACCAGCCACCTCACCCAGGCCTCCACCTCACCTGCACCAATCGGTGCTCGCCACCTCACCGCCGCCCACACCACCTGCCCCATCCACCTGATCCACACCCGGACACACACGCACACATCCCACCACGCCACGCACAGCACATCCCGCCTCGGGCTCTCCGCCCCGAACCGGCCCCACCACCTGCCGCCTCTCATCGCCCACCTCCCCATCGATCCTCGCGCCCCTCCCCGCTCTCTGTCCCCAACCACCGCGCTAACCACCCCGCACTCCCCCGCTGGCCGCCGTCGGGCGCCCTGCCCCTACTCGATCTCCTCCCTCTCCGCGTACCCTCCTCCGCGACCTCCTCCTCTTCGCGACCCCGACCATCTCCGCCGCCTCCCTCGCCCTCTTCCGCGGCCGTCTACGCAAGCCCCGCCATGGCCGCTGTTCCTCGCCTCCGCCGGCCGCCGGCCCCGTGCCAACAAGCCACCGCCACCGTCGGTCCCTCCTCTCCGGCCCTGCCTCCTCTGGCCATATCCACCTCAACCTCCTCCCGCCGCCACCGGCTGCTCCTCCTGAGCTCCGCGCCGTCGCCGCCCCGCCTCTTCCCCCCCCTCGCTGGCCGTCCGCCCGAGCACCGCCCCTGTGAGCACGTCTCCAACGCCGGCATGAGCGGAGCTCGCCGCGAGGCCGCCTTTCTCGCCGTCTCCCGTCGCGCCGCCACGGGCCCCTGCCTCGCCAACCCTCTCCGGCCTTCGTCGGCCAGCACCACCGGAGCGCCGCGAATCCCCGCCGCCGCCCTCTTCGCGACCCCCGCCGCCTTCGCCCGTCCCCTCACCTCCTGGCCTCCATCCATTTGCAGGGACACGCCACTGCTACTGGCATGCCTCCCTCCCCGCCTACCCCGCCTCGCCGGAACCCGGCCCGTCCCTGAGCAGAGCGCCGCTGATCGCGCGGTCCCGTCTTCCCCGAGCCGAGCTCAGTCGCACGCGACCATCGGGGGGCCGACCGCTGCCGCCCTCTGTGCTTCTCTCCGCTGGCCGCCCCGACCTCTTCCTTGTCCTGCATCCGCGTGTGGTGGCCCGTTGCTGCGATGTGTGTTTTCACTCGTTCAACTACAACAACCAGAGGTCGCCCTGTATCTAGACTCAGTTTGTGGATTTCTGATGGGCTGTATCAAGTCATCACGAGACGTATAGAAGATGTGCACAGGGGAACCGAACCCAAGAGTGTTTCTAACACGTGAAAAGAACCCGGAGAATCCCCGGATGCCAAGTACGCCGACATGGAGCCGACTAGTTCGCCTAGAACCGCTCCCGAAACCGATGACCGCCAAGATCGCCACCGGTACGACAAGCACTTCGCCGCGGAACGCCAAGTTCTTCTTCCCGAACGCCAAGACCGGCCCGATCCGAAGACCGCAAATGCGACAAGATCTTCTTCCCGTGGACCGAAGAGCGATCCCCGCCGTTCCCGTCAAACCCTGTCGAACCCCGAACCCCGGAACCAAGATCTTCCGAACCCAGATGTGTGAACCTTTTCCCGAGCCCCTATCTTATAAATTCTATATATAAAACTTGTTGCATATTAATTGTTCATCTCGCATGCATATCATGTGGGTCGGGTGCATTATGCCGAATCACATCATAATTAAATATGGAGTCCATATGCGGGTTATTCTAGTCTTATTCCGGACTCCATTTAAATTTGTGTAGCGAACCGATGCCATGTTTCACCCTGTTAATACAATATTTAAATTGCAGGGTAGTTAAATAACTCGAACCGTTTAATTAATTGACGGGACCCCTGTTCCGCTTAATACTGCCTAATTGCACCGCATATGCATCATATCACGATCATGCCGGATCTTCTGCCGTGGTATTAAATATTGCAACCTGTGTTTCTTCTAGTATTTGCTTCTTCGCGGATTAGGCCGATGAGTTGATGCGAGTATCGACAAGTTCTCCGGATATGATCCGTCGGCAGTGTTTCCCCAGGCGAGCATCTCTCCCCCTTCTACCTATTTTGCATTTATAGTCTTTACTTCCTCCTGTTGATCTATTGCTATCCGTGTCGCGATGCTTTAGTTCCGTACCCGATATATTCTGTGCAGCCGATATATATTGCCTGGGACACCTCCTATTACCTGTTGTTTGGTAGATAGCTGGCCTTGCGAGTCGTAGTTGCTTGCTCAGGTGCGATCTCGTGTTATCAAGTACCACAGTTGCTGGAAAGCTGGCAGATGTTTATGGTGGAGATGATCATGACTTTAAATACAACTATTAAAATGCTAGATATAACTAATGTGGAGGCATCGGTGGGCAATAGATGTTATTTGGTTCTTCCACGCTCACTTGTGTCCCGTAGGACCCCGAGTACTTGATACCTGTTCCTTGATTTTTCGCACTATCCACATCCGGGAGGCCTTATGGACCCCCCTGAGCCAGAGCTTGATTCATTTCTATTTCTTGGGGCCACAAACTAGTTTGGGGTTTTATTACTATCATGTACTTATGCCATGTTACTGCTTTATTTACGATTGTGCGTGGAGCACTTGTACTGTTTAGGATCGTGACACGTTTTCGCTGTATTGACAAGCCCAGTCACACTTTTGGGTTCCCAGTCGTTTATAGCCGTCCACACAAACCCTGGGTCCGTTCCGGAGCCGGCCAACTTCATTGCGGGTAGCTTAGTGGGGTGGCCCCCTGAAATATTCCTGAATCCTATGATCGCTTTGTCGTGAATGCCTCGTTGGGTTTTGAGTTGGTTTTTCCGAGGTTGATCGAGTGTGTGTTGCTATTTGTGCACCCCTGCAGGGTAAAACTTTCTAAAAGCCGTTTCAGCGGTTATGGACGACTTGGAGCAGAGTATCTCGATCATAGACAAGCATAACTAAAGTAGTGCTATAAACTTGACTCAATATATGACTAGTAATCAGATTCAACTATAACGGAATGGATATTAAAAGTGCCAACAACTGGTGGATCTGGGGTTGTTTTGAGACATGCTATACCTGACTAGTAAGTATTGCAACTCCAATGGAATGTGATAAAAGTGTCAACAACTGTTGGGTTTGGGATTCCTCAGGACAATTATATCTGACTAGTAAATGTCCCAACTACAATGGAATGGTGATTAAAACTGCCCACTACTTATGTTATCAGGATGGCCCACGCTATCTATATCTGACTAGTAAGTGCTTCAATTATAATGGAATGAATAAAACTGCCAACTGTGTGAGTTCCTTGGTTCGACTTCCTCGTTTAGTCTCGAGGGGGAAATACCAGGATGGGTATGTTTGGTGTTAGCATCAGGTAGGATCCGAATAGGTCTTTCTTACCCCTCTCTAATAGCCGCCATTGATACCGAGTCTCTATAGGTTGTTTAGAGCCGTTGCGCTGCCGCTTCAGTCCACCATACCTATGTAGGCGAGAGCCGCCAAATTCTAGCATCACCGTGTACTGGCCTCAGTACAGACGCTCCTCTTTTTCCTTTGCCCTTTGTTGGCACCCCTTTTGTTTTAGCAGGTTCGAGATCGCCGTCGTTAGCAGGGTTACTCTTCCGGCTTGGCCTGGGCAGGGTTATGGGCGCCATTGGTTATTCTTCAGGGCTCTTAGCCCCATTTGCATCTTGTCCGTAGTCGGACGCTCTATCGTTTTCAAGGTGATTTGGATCTTTGTATTGCATATCTGTATTCTTGACTCAGGGAGTCGTTGTTGTATAAATATCTATTCTGTGGGTCCCATCAAGGACTGTTGTGTAATGGTATTACTTTGTTTTTCCACCCGCACGAAAGTGCTTGGTGGGCGTCCTTGAATCGTTTCTATGCGGGTTTGGCGGAAAGGGCTAAAACTTGCATAGGGCCGATTCAAGGGTGTTACAGAGTGGTATCAGAGCTCAGCAGTTGCGATACCCCACAAGTCTAGTATGTAGGATAACCTAGCTAATGGACGATCTAGAGTGTCAAAACTATTTTGCAAAAATCGGTTAGATAGATCTGATTAGGTCTGTTTTACTCCTTACCCCTCTGTTGTTCTCCTCTTACCTCTGCGTGTTCTGAATCTGCTCTCTTATCTTTTCTTCAAGTCCAGGAATTCTCGTGGTTGGGTTTCCGTCGTACCTTCAGGGTTTTGCTTCCTCCTTTGGCAACGGTGCTTCTACATCCGGTCTTCGTGCTATCTGAGGAATCCTTCATTTGTTGGACTTCCCGTTGTTCCTCCTTTGTGCCTTCCGGTGTTTTCTGACGCGACGACATCCTCTATGCCAGATCCGATGCAGAGCCTGCATCACCCCTTTGTTCCGAACCTCGATTTTCGAGATCTTCAGTCTGATTCCGAGAATGTTTGCACACTCTTCTACTGATTGTGCGGAGTAATAGTTTGGGTGCGTGATGGATTGGTCCCCATGCCGACTACCCTTTCTATTCGCTCTTGTACATTGAAGTGGATGAGAATCCATCGTTTCTCTCTTTCTATCGAAGTTAGAGGTGGCTTTATTTGTGGATACCTTTACCTTCGTCCTTGTTTCTCCGGAGTGTTCTCTCGACGATCACGGACAACGACCTCTTGTTAGTGGTGTCGCGAGGATCTGCACGAAGCGAGAAGATTCAGATCGCCGACCTTCTTCCCGGTACCATGAGGCGGATCTCGAGGGCGAGATCCTTTGTTAGTGGTGTCGAATTGTGGCATCCCGCTAAAACCACTACTAGAAAATCGCGTTGTTTTTGTGCATTGCATCGTCATGACCGCATGCTCATGTCATCATGCCACCTTGCATTTGAGCATCGTCATCATCTTGCATGGATTTGTCTAAAACTATTTTCGAAACGCCTAGTTTTGTTTTTCTAAATATTCCCTTCTCTATTCAAATTAAAACCCCGGTCCTCCGGATTATTTTGGTTTGTCTAAATAAGGTTTGCAAAAGCCTTGTTTTTAATAAATAAAATTATTTGTTTATTTTTAGGAGGCAACCCGCCAGGCCCGAAAGCCCCGCCGGCCACCTCCAAATCCTAGACTAACAAGACCCTAACCCTAATTAGACAAACCCTACCTACTTACTCCCCACAGCCGACAAATCCCTCCTGCCCCGCCGCCTCTCTCTCTCCCTCTCTCTCTCTCTCTCATCCCACCAGCCACCTCACCCAGGCCTCCACCTCACCTGCACCAATCGGTGCTCGCCACCTCACCGCCGCCCACACCACCTGCCCCATCCACCTGTTCCACACCCGGACACACACGCACACATCCCACCACGCCACGCACAGCACATCCCGCCTCGGGCTCTCCGCCGCCATTGATACCGAGTCATTGATACCGAGTCTCTATAGGTTGTTTAGTGCCGCTGCGCTGCCGCTTCAGTCCACCATACCTATGTAGGCGAGAGCCGCCGAATTCTAGCCTCGCCGTGTACTGGCCTCAGTACAGACGCTCCTCTTTTTCCTTTGCCCTTTGTCGACACCCCTTTTGTTTTAGCAGGTTCGAGATCGCCGTCGTTAGCAGGGTTACTCTTCCGGCTTGGCCTGGGCAGGGTTATGGACGCCATTGGTTATTCTTCAGGGCTCTTAGCCCCATTTGCATCTTGTCCGTAGTCGGATGCTCTATCGTTTTCAAGGTAATTTGGATCTTTGTATTGTATATCTGTATTCTTGACTCAGGGAGTCACTGTTGTATAAATATCTGTTATGTGGGTCCCATCAAGGACTGTTTTGTAATGGTATTACTTCGTTTTTCCACCCGCACGAAAGTGCTTGGTGGGCATCCTTGAATCGTTTCTATGCGGGTTTGGTGGAAAGGGCTAAAACTTGCATAGGGCCGATTCGAGGGTGTTACATGTAGTGTGTGTATCATAAACTTTACTATCTTGTGGTCGAAATGGTCGTTGTTGTTCTACTTAACTATATCGTGGTCGTGTTGTCGTTGAACTTATTACTTCTATGATGATCATGATGCTATATTTTAGGTTTATGGATCCTTTGTTTTATATTTTGTGAACATATATATATATAAGCATGTGAACCCTTTATTAATTATTTTCGTTGCATGTTTTAATAATATGCCTTGTCGTCTATAGAGATGGCGACGAGGTGGTATGTTGTGTACATGGGTAGGGTTCCAGGAGTCTACGAGGACTGGAAGGACTATCACAAACAAGTGAACAAGTTCAGCGACAACAGCTACAAAGGATACGTGACTAGAGAGGAGGCGGTAGCCAAGTGGAGGAACCACCTGTGGAAGAAGAACCAGATGAAGATATTGGTTGGGCTCATGCTCTTGCTCACCATAATCACATCTGAATTCTATTTGATCCTAGTGTAGGCGGTGACCAGTTCATATTTGTAATGTGAGATGATATGAACTTTGTATTCGGCACTTGTGTAAAAATTTGGCACTTAACACTATATATGTATCTTAGGTAAAAATTTGGCACTTGATACTATATATGTATCTCGATTGGCCTCTAAGTGTGATGATATTATATTTGTGTTTATATTATATGTCGATTTTCATCTACTATATGTGCAATGTACTTTTTATACTGATCTGGATAAATACTGTATAAATCCTGTATAAATACCTGATTATACACCAGGAACGTATTTTACTTCGAATACATGTAATACAGTCAGTGGCGCATATAGAAAAGGTATATGTGGCGCATATACATTCTATGGTGCATTGGATTGTATGTGCCACTAAAAATATTCCTTTGGCGCATATGCATAAATGCGCCACAGAAGTCTGAGATTTCTCAGAAAGCAAATATATCAGTGGCGACGTAACTGTAACTACCTCGGTGAATTACGCTCTTAGTTAATGCCTGGATGAACGAAAGTGGTTAAAATAGTACGGTGGGGCCCAGGGCCACTCACGGTAGACCTTTCGACCGTCCTAACCACTTTCAGACAACGGGACAAGAACGAGCGGCGTAATCGGCAGGCGAAGGGATCAACTACATACACAAATGAGTATGTATGCAAGCCACATACAACAGTCCTCAGAGCCATTCCATCTAAAAGAAATAGAAATAGTGCAACGCCATACGGAAAGATCCAAAGGTCCTAGATAGATATAATAATTTAGGATAGCTCCTCATACATCACACATCAGAGTATCAGGCGGAAGCGGAAAACAAGATCCGAGTACGGATAAGAAGCAAATTGGCATAAGATGCCCCATAAATAAACACATCCCGCCCACAGATCACACGGATCCCCGTTCCCGGAATCTCTACACCGAATGATCGTTGCCAACATCATCTGTCTCTTCCACCCAGTATCCATCTTGCGGGTACACCTGTTCATCTGAATCAAACAATTTATCGTGTGAGACCCTAGGGGTACTCAGCAAGTCTTTATGCCACTAAAGGGGACACAACCTGGGGTGACGCAATTGCAGCAAAAGATAATACCTAACAATTCTACAGATACTCGCTAACCTTCCGCCTAACCACTGATAGACGGAAGTCCGTGAATTAAGAACAACAGTTATAACAGTATAATTAACAGATCCATCCTCCTCCTCGCTTACCAACGAGGAAGCGGACGAACAACCCCCATCATCCATTGGCAGTTTTATTAACCATTCCATGAGTATTGCGCTATTTACTAGTCAAGTACTTAGTCAATTTAAAAACGGTACTTTAGTTATACTTGTCTATGATCGAGAAACTATGCTCCAAGTCGCGTCCATAACCGCGGACACGGCTTTCAGAAAGATTTACCCTGCAGGGGTGCACGAATAGCAACACACACTCGATCAACCTCGGAAAAACCAAATCAAAACCCAACGAGGCATTCACGACAAAGCAATCACAGGATTCAGAAATATTTTAGGGGGCCACCCCATTAAGCTACCCGCAACAAAGTTGGCCGGCTCCGAGACGGACCCAAGGTTTGTGTGGACGGCGGTAAACGACTGGGAACCCGAAAATGTGACTGGGCTTGTCGATACAGCGAAAACGTGTCACGATTCAAAACAGTACAGGTGCTCCTCGCACAATCTTAAATAAAGCAGTAACATGGCATAAGTACAGAATAGTAATAAAGCCCCAAACTAATGGTGGCCTAAGAAATAAGAATGAATCAAGCTCTGGCTCAAGGGGGTCCATCAGGCCTCCCGGATGTGGATAGTGCGAATAAACAAGGAACGGGAATCAAGTACTCGGGGTCCTACGGGACACAAGTGAGCATGAAAAACCAAATAGCAGATATTGCTTACTGGTGCCTCTTTCATTAGTTATCCCATTACTACTCAGGTTATGTTGTTTTAGGTACCTCATTATCCATCAGACACTCACATACCCTACTCATGCTTTTCTATGACTCGCATGGCTCAAACAACTCCTGTAGTAATGGCTCATGGGACCGAAACAAGCTTGGTGTGGTTTAAAAGTAAAGGCCATGCAGTACTTGGGATTCAGTTTAATGCAATCGTGACTCAATGATGCAAGAATAAGATAGAGGCAATAGGTACTGTATGTGTGCAAGCATGTGGTAGTGCTTGCCTGGCAGCTCAGTGGAAGCGAGAGATGGATCTGGGTAATACTCCTGTGATTCCTTGTAATTCTCCTGCTGGGCGTCTATTCGAAGAAGAACCAAACAAACAAGGGCCAACATAAATAAAGTGCACAAGCATATGAATTAAAATGCAACAAGCACACAAGCATGCCATGATGAATGATGCACCATTTGCATGGCATTAAAGTAGCATGGCAAAGGTGAGGTGTGGTTGCTAGAAATAAAGCATTTTATTATTTATTTAACCAAGTTTTATTGTCATAAACAGTTCAGCTTTTTAATAACAACATGATGCATGCTTTAATTCAGAACAAGGACTGCATAGATAGAACGGGCTCGTCGCGCTGATCGATTTAGACATATTATTTGTCAGATTTGGAATTATAACACAAAAGTTATTAATTAAATAAGGAAAGGGCATTTTATTGTAATTTTAATCATCTCGAAATTTTAAAGTGTTCAAAATATATTTTGAAGGGCATATTTGAATTCCTCACATTTTTCTGATTCCAAAACATATATTATATGTATTATTTGGATTTGTATTTTAAAATTATTTGAATCTGATTTGAATTTGAATTTAAATCAATTTTGAAAAGATTTAATTAAAACAGACGCAGGAAAAACTTTTGCTACTCAGGCGGAATTGACCCCAGACACTGACGGGTGGGCCTTTGCGCTGTCTGGGCCACGCACGGGGAAAAACGTTTTTCACCGCGGGCTGGGCTAGCCACTGTGACAGAAAGGCAGGGCCAACTGACGCAGGCCCGCGTGTCAGCGGGGAGGTAAACAGGGGCTGACAGGTGGGGCTGGGTCTGGAGCGCGGGTTGCGCCGGGAAAAGCAGAGGGGCTTTCCTGCAAAAGTGTTAGCACGGCTGACTGGTGGGGTCGCTAGGAGCGCAGGTTGCAGGAATCAAAAAGGTGGGGGGCTTTTTGTAAGATGACCACGACCCGGGTACTGTTTCTCTTCTTCGTTGTCTGGCGAGGAAAATCGGCGCGCGGCGCGAGCAGGGTTCGATCCCGGGTCGCGGGAGTGCACGCGGAGGGGCTAGCCAGTGCGGCGGGCTCGGGTAGCTGACAGGGAGGCAGGCGCGACCTAGATAGGGTGCTGCGCGGCGCGGGGAGGCTCGCAGACAACGGCGAACGGCGCGCACGGTGGGCGCTCGACGAAACGAACGGCGGGGCTACTCGTCGACGTCGAGGCGGGGCATGTCAGTGAGGTCGAGGGACTCACCACGGTTTGCCTGGTGTGGTCGGATCGGGGAGAAGCGCGGCGGTTCGTCGGGGATGCGGGCGCTCCGGCGAACTAGGGTTTCAGGGAGCGGCGAGGATCTGGCGGTGCTGGGACTTCCTCCTTCGCGTCAGCGTGTACAGGGCGTCGTAGAGGGACCTCCTCGAGCTCCCAGGCCACCTCTAGGTCGAGCTGCATGGCTAGAACGACGGGGACGCAGTGGTGCTGGCGGCGTTCGGCGTCGGGTGCTGTTGGACGGAGAGGAAGAAGGAGGAGAAGGGGGTGGCTCGGCCAGATCTGGGAGAGGCCAGAGAGGCGTGGGGAGGAAGGAAAAGTGAGAGGGAGAGAGAGGAGAGGGAGCCGTGGCAGGGGAGATAAAGGTGGCCTCGTTGCCACCTTTTCTTCCTTCTCCTCGAGCACGTGGGGCAGGCTGGGGCTTGTCCTGGGGCTGGACGGCGGCAGGAGGGACTACAGGTGGACCAGGGCGACGTGGTGGTGGCAGGGTAGGACCAGCATGGCGGTAGAAGAAGAGAGAGGGGAGGGGTAGCTCGGCTAGGGTTAGATGGGCATGGCTCGGGTTAGGGCATGGGCTAGGGTTAGGATGGCTGGGTGTGGGCCAGGGAGAGGTTAGGTATCAGGTGGTGCTCAGCATGTTGGAGAGAGAGGGGGTTGTGTGAGAGAGAGGTAAGGTGGAGTTAGGGTTTAGGATAATTAGGATTAGGAGAAGTAAAAAAAGTATCTAGGTTAGATTTTATTAGGTTTTTAGATTGTTAATTCTTGTGCAAAAACCAACTCAAGTGGAGCATGATGAGTATTGGATTAACATGAGGAGAAGGTGAAAGGGAATTCCAAGAAAAGATAAAGAAAGAAAATGATGGATTAGGCCTCATATGGTTCATGCATGGAGAATAAAATTAAGAAGAGAAGATATGGATGAGGCCAAGAGGATGGTGGAATGGTAGGAGATGGTTTCCCCAAGATAGTTTCCATTAAACCAAAAGAAAAACCAAAGGAGAGAAAGGTGGTGAAGAATTGTGCATGGCCCATGCAAAATAATAATGCCTTGATTTATTTTGTGACAACAATATTAATATTATGGCATTATTCTTATGCATATCCAAGAAGTGGAGATAAAACCAAGCACAAGAATTTAGAGGATTTAATCCACCCCAAACTACATGAGCTAGAATTAAAATATCAAAGGAAAAGAAATACAAGCTCATTGTTAATGGGATGGTGGAATTATAAAGTGGTGGAAGAGAAAGGTGGTGGAATTGAAATAAAAGATATGCCCCCAACTCAACTTGGGCATTTAGACAATATATCAATAACCAAATACAATATCAAGAGGCAAATACAATTAATAATGCATGTGAGAGAAGAACCAAAAGAAAAGGAGTTTTATATGATGCTCAAATGCAAGGTGGCATGATGACATGAGCATGATATAATTATGATACAACAATAATATCTATGAAGTAGCCAATATCTTACTAGGACAAGTAGCATTACAATTGTTAGACAATTAGGATGGTACAGTAACAATGGTGCATCACATATGCGCCACATAAGAGGTATTCCATGCGCCACTGAAGAGGCGTTTCCTAGTAGTGCTTGGTGCTGCCTGGTTCTTGGGTGGCTAATTAGTGTCGCCCTCTCCCTTTGAAGCCTCCATGACCGTGGCTTGGCGTGGGTTGCAGTGCCCCTTGGGTGCTCCCCGTGCTGCCGTGCCGTGGCCACCAGCTCCTTTTCCATGCCAGGCTCTGCTCCCTCTTATTGGTGAGTGAGGCCGTCAGGTAAGTTCTATTCTCCCCTCTCTGGTGCTTCTCCCTTCTTCTTCTTAGCCAACCCTGATTAGGGTTTCAATGTCCCCTTGATGTTTGATGATTCCCAGGGGTTTGTTTAGTGAAGGTTTTTGAGCAACTAAACTCTAGTTTAGTTCTAGTGATATTGGTGGTATGGTTGTGTAGCTGCAGATGTATAGGTATGTGATAAAAACATGCTTCTGTCAATTTGACCTACTCATTCCAATCTTCATTGGATTTGCGTATAATATAATCCTTATCTGTGAAATAATGCCTTAATGTGGATGCATGTTTGTCTTGCGCATGAATGGTTTCTTGTGCTACTATCTCTAACCAAATTATCTTGATTGTGTGGTTAACTGAACCTTACTTGTTAAATCTAAAATTGAAGTTAACTACTAGATTTGAGAGTGCCCAGCTTATTAATGTGTTTCTATACTGTTGGTCAGATCATAGTAAATGAACTAGTGGTTGATGCTTTAACTTATGATAATAGCTTTTGCTATTTGGATCATGGAAACTTGATTGAATAGTTTTATACTGTAGCATATGATTCCTAGTTAACTTTTCTAGGGAGATGATTATTTGGGTTCAAACCTTTGGCTTGAGTAGGGTGCAGCAACATACCAATTTGAATGGTGATGTGGCTTAACTAAATTTTATTCAGTACTAATGTATGAAACCAATTTTCAATGATGATTCCAAACATGCACTCGCAATTAGTCTGCTAGAATTATTATGATTACTAGAAGAAAGATTCTAGGAAAATGATTTGCCAAACATTTATGGTGGCTTTCATATTATGTGGAAATATTGTATTAAGTGGAAAATGATGTAGCTAGATCAAGTAGTGGCTCCTGTTTGCTTCAGAATCCTACTGTGGTGCCTCCAAAGAGCATGCACAATAGTGGTTCACAGTGACATGAAGCTACTGAAACTTGATTGCTTACGAGAGATCATATTTTATAAGATTTGTTGCTAAAGATTCTTTGAGAATACCCCTAGCCTATGATGCAAAGGATGAGGCCCTGATGGTTTTGTGTTAAACAACTTAGTGGCTACTATTATTGAATCTGTTGTAGTGGTGCCTCCCAGGTGGAGTGTGCACAACAGTAGATTTAAATGGTATGATTTGATGTTAAGCTATCTGTCCTTGCTAAATATACACAGGTTGAAGCCATAGTATGGATAAGACATATACTGTGTTGGTCTCAAGATTTCTGTGATGATCTTGCAAAGCACTCTTTGCAAACCTGAGAAATCTTTCCCTTAAAACTCTTTTCATTAGATGCTTATGCTTATATGAAAAGTCATGTGTACTCTGATTATATTCTAGAGTTTCTACTACTCTACATTGGCTTCCTGGAGCTTGTTCTTGTGGTGGATCTTGATCAGTTGTTACTGACTCCTTCTTGTACTCCAGACCAGCACCCCCTATTGATGCAACCTCATAGTCCAATAGCCACTACTGGTTGATTCTTGATCCATTTTAGTAACTGGCTAAATGATCCTCCTAGAGAGATTCTCTAATCAACTAGGTGTTGAGTGATGGTGGTGAGATTACCTAGTGTTCTTGGCTGGTTTGTGGATGATGATAAGATGAAAGTTGTGTCTCAAGCTGTTTTGCTACGACTGTGCTCTGGTTTTATACTGCTATCACTACTAGGAAACAGCCTATAGATAGACAAGATATTCAGTGGCGCATATGTGAAAATATGCGCCACAGATATATATTAGTGGCGCACTAGAAAACATGCGCCACAGAAGTTTGGCACTTCAGTGGCGCACGAAACGAATATACGCCACAGAAGTCCATATTTCTATGGCTCATATTTTCGTTTGCGCCACTGAAGTGTCAAACTTCTGTGGCGCATATAGACGTATGCGCCACAGAAGGTTGATGGGACCAAGCAGCCAAAAAAGGGGGAGAAACTTCTGTGGCACATATGTCCATATGCGCCACAGAAAGTGATGTTTCCGTGGCGCACATAGGTGTATGCGCCACAGAACAAGCATATAGGGGGGAAAAATAGACCCCCCGGATCGCCTTTTCAGTTTTGTAAAAAATAAACAAAAATGATAGAAACATCAAAAAAATAATTCCTTTAAGTTGTAGTTAGATTTTAGGGTATAGATCTAGAAAAAATTGAAAAACATAAATTTCGATGTATTTTGCAAAAATAGGTCATGACACGGTAAAACGGCTATAACTTTTGCATACTATGTCAGAAAAAAAATCTTTAACCTATCAAAATGATCGTCTCAAAATTTTCTACTCGATTGGCCATATGCGCCACTGAAGTTTGAGATTTGGCCCGCCTTTTTTTTGAATTTTGAAAAAAACTTCTGTGGCGCATATTCGCCATATGCGCCACTGAAGTTTGAGACTTTTGTGGCGCATTTTGAAATGCGCCACTGAAGTTTGTTATCGGTGGCGAGGTATCAGTGGCGACTAAGATATGCATCACAGAAGTCCCATTTCCGTGCGCCACAGATGGGCTGTTTCCTAGTAGTGTATGCTGAGATGGCGCAAATTTACTATCGACGTGCTTAGGGCTGGATTGGTATTATCTTGGCTTGATCCTTACTTCTATGCTGCCAAGTGATTATTTGGTGAAACTTTCCCCTCTCAGGCCAATGATGCACTAGTCTCAGGCTAATATTCTGATAAGAATAGATTATGCACTTGGCCTTTATCTTTAATACTTAGTGATGAATTTAGCATATCACTTGTATGCACAACCTGAGAGTAATCTAATTCCCAAACTGGCCTTTTCTTTCACCATCAGTTTTTCTGTTGCATCTGTTTTGTTTTACAGGGATTAAAGTGAAGAAGAAAAGAGAATACAAGAAACACCATCAGTTTTTCTGTTGCATCTGTTTTGTTTTACAGGGATTAAGTGAAGAAGAAAAGAGAATACAAGAAATAGATAGGAAATTTAGCTTAGGGTTTTCTTGTTATTCTTTTGCAATTTTCTTTTTATTTTGACATATGTAATATGTTGTAACATTTTTATTTGAGTAAAATACTTGTCTTCATTTAAATCCTTGTAAAGACAATGTAATATTGTTGAATATTAATAAACTTGTATTTCTCTCTTTTAAAAGTTTTAATCCTGTAAACATTTTATATCTTATTTCAAAATAAGAATTTAATTCTTACTTACTGTTGTAATTCTTTGTTCATCTTTCTTTTGTAATTAATTAATTCATTTATCTATAAAAATAATGTAATATAATTATTCTTGTAATTAAGAATTCCTTTAATTGTAAAAGAACAATGTGATTCTCTTTGTGCATAAAGAATTCTTTTATATTGATATTGTAATCATCTCATTTCAAATTCTTTTTGAATTCAAATCTATAAACTGAATATTCAAATTTGAATTGCTTTCCCCTCAAACACAAAGATATAGTAGAGATCATGTCGAAATCTATCGCACTTGCCCGGATGCCTCCATCAGAACAAGAGAGATCTCGATTATTCTATAGCTTCTTTAGTTTTGCGTGAAAATTCCCTGGATTTTCTTATACCCGAATGCAATGCACACACATGTGTCATTTCTATTTCTAGGTGCTAATCCTGGGATGTTACAACGAGTCTCGGCCAGAAGATCTACGGCATTGGCGCGTGGGTGGAGACACTCAGAGAGCTGCGGTGGCGGGTGGGCGGCGTAGATGAGGAATTGGTGGGGATGGGGATGGGGAAGGGATTGTTGTGGTCGACAGGCGGGCCATGGGACGAACAAGGGAGGACGACCTCGCGAGTCCGTTTGCCCCAAACCGTCCCCAAGTTAAAATAGATGGTCCGGCGGGCGGACGGGAATGCTCGCTAGGAGCTGATTTCTGGGCCAGGTTGTCCACGCGGACAGAAACAGACTGACAGGGAGCGTTTAGGGCATCTCTACCGGGCCGACCCAGCCCATCCGAACGTGTCCGTGTAGATGTGTAGGACGTGCGTGGTCTCTCCAGCAGCACGACCCATCCGGACCGACACGTCCGGATCGACCCATCGGCACACCAAATTTGCGTGGCCGATGGGACGGGGCGGACACGGACGGGCCGAGGGCGTGTCCTCCCACACGTGCTACTGGTCCACTCATCAGCGACCGCTTAGCGCGACACCGATTCAGACGCACAACGTCACCGATTCCGACGCACATCAACACCGATTCAGAGGCACGAGGCAGCAGCCTGACCGGTGGCAGCCTTCACCATCAATACCGACGATATGACACCCTGACTAACGGGACGGCGCCTGAGTTCCCATGCCGTCATTGAAGACGAAGGCGCGAGAACTATGCGCATTCGCACGGGCAGGGGCTATAAAGCCGGCCCACGCACCCATCAGTACCACACTCCCCACGTCTCGCCATCGCTAGATTCACCCACTCCCAGCGCCTCCGCCGTCGCCACCGCCAACGGTGAAGAAGTCGGGATGGTTCAAGAAGGCCAAGAACGACCACGAGGTGAGCAGATCTGCATCGAGCAGTCGGCGCAGTAGTAATGGGGCTCCAGCCTCTTCAGTCCTGTCAGGCTTCCTTTGCGGGGTCGTGCTGCCACCACCGTGGCTATAGGACTTCGCCCACCTCCCTGTCGTGTGCCAGATGGAAGAGGAGCCCTGCCACTACTTCCGCTTGGCAGAGTGCGAGCAGCGATGGATGGAGGGAGAAGGCATCGCCCACCACGATGTCTCCCTCGCCACGGGCTGGCACCTCAACCGGGAGAGGGTGCCGGTGTCGCCTGCGCCCAAGCAGGGCAAGGGGATAGAGGAGGAGATTGCATGATGCGTCCGCAAGTTCCCACCGGCCCTCTGGTGGGATCGCGCCTACCAGAACAAGGTGTTCTAGAAGGAGTTCCTTGCCTGAGAACACACAACACGGCGCGCGAGTGCCTTTCGCGGTGACTTCGAGCCGTGGCATGTCTACGATGTCCTCGCCTTCGAGCCCGACGATAACGGCTCCATCAACCACTCCGACGGCAAGCTCGGCATCGAGGACGACGTTGTCGTCAAGGAGGTGAGGAGGAGGACGCTGTTGCAGCTGTCGCCACGCACCTGCCCCCGGAGTACCAAGAGCTCCTGGCGTGGCACTACGACAAGGACGCCTTCACCGAGTAGGTCATTGTGGCTAGCGCGAAGGACGAGAACGCCTTGTGGAACGGATACCAAGAGGCCATCCAGCTCACCGGCCTGGTGGCACGTGCAAAGGTGTAGTTGCCTCCACCACCGCCGATGCCGGTGAAGATGCGCTTAGCAATGCCCTTGGACATACTCACGATGACTGGTGCGAGATGGTATCGCCAGCTGAACTAGAGTCAACGGCCGACAGCCCACTGCCCTAGAAGCCGAGAAAAAAAAGAAGGAAACACAAACACCCCCTCTCCCTCAAGGCCTCGACTTCCAAATCCACACCCTCGCACCCTTGGTGGTACCCTCGTTTCCCCACCCTACTCATCTTCCGATCCCATCTCACGGCGCCGCTCTCGTGTGACACTCCCGCTCGCGATCGCTCACAATCGGAGACTGGGCGTACCTTATAAATCCATCGTGTTGGAATCGGGGGATGGGGCAGGAGGGGATGGGGTACAAAGGCGGCAAGACCGGCGGCGGCGGTGCAGGGGCCCTGCCGATGACAGCGGCTCGGACACGGGGGGCGTCGCCGCTCAGCAGCCACCACCGGTCGCGCAAGATTAGCCGCACCTTCAACAACATCAAGGTCACCGTGCTCTGCGGCCTCGTCACCATCCTCGTCCTCCGGGGCACCATCGGCATCAACCTCTCCCTCCCGTCCCACACCTCCGACGCCGACGCCCTCGCAGGTGCCAAGGCCGTCGAAGACATCGACCGCATCCTCCGCGAGATCCGCACCGACAGCGACCCCGCCGACAGCGACCCCGGCACCTCCAGCCTCGCTTTCAACGCTACCGCGCTCAACTCGTCGGAGGCGGCTGCAGCCTATGCCGCCGCCGTGGGGAACTACGCGCTCGGCCCAAAGATCCATGACTGGGACGAGCAGCGCAGACGATGGCTCGCGCAGAACAAGGGCTTCCCGACCACCGTCCCCGGCGGCAAGCCCAGGATCCTCCTCGTCACGGGCTCGCAGCCTGGCCCCTGCGACAACGCTCTTGGCGACCACTACCTGCTCAAGACCACCAAGAACAAGATCGACTACTGCCGCCTCCACGGCATCGAGATCGTCCACAACCTCGCGCACCTTGATAAGGACCTCGCCGGTTACTGGGCCAAGCTGCCGCTGCTCCGCCGACTCATGCTCTCCCACCCGGAGGTCGAGTGGATCTGGTGGATGGACAGCGATGCTCTATTCACCGACATGGGCTTTGAGCTGCCTCTCACGCGCTATGACAGCCATAACCTCATCATCCACGGCTATCAGGATCTCCTCTTTGACCAGCACTCTTGGATTGCGCTCAACACCGGAAGCTTCCTCTTCCGGAACTGCCAGTGGTCACTCGATCTACTCGATGCATGGGCGCCTATGGGGCCCAATGGGTTTATCCGTGAGGAGGCCGGGAAGATACTCACCGCCTATCTGAAGGGCCGCCCGGCATTTGAGGCTGACGACCAGTCTGCACTGATATACCTCTTGCTCTCGCAAAAGGAGAAGTGGATGGACAAGGTCTTCATAGAGAATTCATACTACCTGCACGGTTTCTGGGCTGGACTGGTGGACAAGTATGAGGAGATGATGGAGAACCACCATCCAGGGCTTGGGGATGAGCGGTGGCCGTTTGTGACGCATTTTGTCGGGTGCAAGCCGTGCGGAAGCTATGGCGATTATCCAGTAGAGCGATGTCTCAAGAGTATGGAGCGAGCATTTAACTTCGCTGACAATCAGGTGCTGCGACTGTATGGGTTTGGGCATAAGGGGCTGGAAAGCCCCAAGATCAAGAGGATCAGAAGTCAGACCACCAAGCCTATTAATGATAAGGAGAACCTTGATGTGAAGGCCAAGATGTCAACCACTTGAAGCTATTGAAGAGAGTTAGTGTTAAGGCAATATCATAGGCTCTCTTCAAGGTCAGAGCATTTTGTTACCTGGATGTTGTTTAGTTTCTACTGTTTTTTTCTTTCATTTTTGTTCACGGATTTTTCTTGTTATGTGTAATAGTTAGAGATTGCACAAGCTATGTTTCACATGAACTTGATTGTAGCTCAAATCCGATGAAAATAGCATCACTTTTGTACCGTATTTTGTTTGAGTGCTAGCTTCTAGCAGGACAAGCGTCCCTAACATGTGGAGTTGTTATCTGGTAGTGGTTGAATTCTTTTATCTTGTCTTCCATAATGCATTGAAGTGCAGTTACGAAGGAAAGCTAGTTTCAACCTTTATTAGTTTATTAATGTAATCTAAGTAGGGCCTTTATTTATTTAGTGTCATTGCCTTCTTCAGTTGGTGGTATTTGCAAAACAGTTTTTTTCATCCCTAAATTTGTAGTTTAGTTGAAAGATGTCCATGGTTTGACAACTTTTATCAAGGCCGTTATAACTATTAATGGAAATAATATTCCACCCACTTGTACTGAATTACTTTTCAATAATTGCAGTAGATAAGAAAATATGGCTCTTCTTTTGCCCCAGCCTTCTGTTTTCTTTACCTACATTTCTAATTTGCCTAATCCTCCTAACCAGCATTTTTAAAGGGCAATGACTATGGATTTTTTTTTGGTTATATATTTTCTCATATATTATTATTTTATAAAATTATATGACACCTTGGTGATTCGTTGGCACTTGGTTATGAAGTTATCAATTCTTCTTTTCAGATTTCACCAGACACGCATAAGTTTTCCTTTTACTGTCCTTTTTTTTTTGAGAACATTACTGTCCTTGTTGATGTAACGTAATTATGTTTGACATGTTCAAGAGGAATTTTTTTACTTTATCTATTGGCATGTTGGAAAGTCGATAGTTGTTGTGGATTCTTGTAAGTACAACTCTGTTGGCGTACATATTTTCTTAGAAAAGATAAAAAGTCTTCCTTCTCACCCTTGAACTCTGGCAAAAGTTCACTTCTACCCTTAAGCTACAAAACTTTGAACTATTAAAGCCGTCTTCTTTTCTCCTTGAGTGGTTCCAGTAGTAGTGTTGGTTGGTTAAATAACTTTGACAGCGAACTATACCATTCAGATAAAACTAGCGCAAAGCTGAAAAAGAGGAAGCAAAACTGGTACCAATAGATTAATCAATGGAACTTGGTGGCATGGAAGTTACACATGGAATCCATGTCATTCAAAACTAGTCTAGAAACTGCCATAGGGGTGCAAAACGATTCTAGTTCGACGCTGTGAGTCAAACGGTTCTAGTTCAGGGTTGGAAACAGACCATTTTCTCTATAAGTTTATTTCCTTGAACACTGGATCCTTTACAAATTACAGTTAAAAATTGGTCTTCATTCCTAGTTCAAATGATGATGTCTACGGGATTGTTCTTTTCTGAAAGGGTTAATTGGATAAACGCCACTGCAACTTCTGGCTATTTGAGAAACGCCACTATAACTTTCAACTTTTGAGAAACGCCACTCCAATTCTCTCTATATTTCACAAATATATGCCCATTTTAACACATATATCAGGTAGTATACGCTCGTATTTCTGTAGTACATACGTATACGAGATCTCGTATCCTTTTCTTTTCTTGGTGGAGGATGGAGTGAACCTGGAGCTATATAATGAGTACCATGTCAATTTTAGCCAAATAATCACACGAATCCCTTCTTTTGGACCTTGTCCAAGCTGATTGTGGTGGTGCCCTCATGTATACGTGCAAGAATACGGATGTATATTGTGTGATATGTGTGTTAAAATGGGCATAATGGCATCTATGAAATGTAGAGAGAATCAGAGTGGCATTTCTCAAAAGTTAAAAGTTATAGTGGTGTTTCTCAAATAGGCAGAAATTGCAACGGCGTTTATCAATTAACCCTTTCTGAAAACCAGGTGTTTTGCAACTTATCTGACCCATATGTTGAGCTGGAGGTTGTGGTTGTCGTTGATTCCTGCTGGTAAGATGTGGAGAAATTTTCTGTGCAATAGTAATATTTGAATCATGCCACTGTAAAGTTGATATTTCGGAAAACTGCTGCAGGATCTGAGAATGAAGTGTGGCTCCAGGTCCGACATGTCATCTAAATATCCAGTTTCCGGTGGTTGTATGGTTCAAATTTTCCATACCTTTGAACTGATCAGGAATCATGGTTCATGGGCATGACACATTTGAGCTGCACAAATGCTAATTTTCTGTCATATCCCATTTGAGCTGCATAGTGTTGTATTAGGAATAATTTCCATAGTTAATTACAGAATATAGATCATGACTACAACAGATACGATCATGTTAATCTCTAACATATTAGATATATTAATCAACACAAACAGCATCAGTGCAAATACAAAAACAGCCATAGTATGACAACAGATTAGATCACGGTATATGTACTCATCAGTTGTCGATTAAGTCGTTGTTGGTGCAGCGGCGGTAACAGCTTCTCGTAGGAGATGACGTTGAAGACGAGTTGCCCGTGGAACAGGAGACTGCCCAGGAAGACGTGCCGTGATGACGATTGAGCAGTCGCGCGGTGCGCTTTCCAAAAACCTTATTCGTCCTCTCCCGTACAGAATCACAAGGACGAGTGGTTCCAGAGACCTACTCCCCCGCATGCCGGTGCACAGCGATGGTGGGGATTGTGCCCCCTTGGATTAATCCTTCGAGAATCCCTGTTACGCATACATCACGATTCCCATGATCAGTCTATCGTGGTACATAATCGATGAGTATGAAAGTAAACATCCATTACTTAAGCGGATACAAATCATACCTCAATTGCCATTATGGCTATATTAATCATCATCAGCGAAACTTTATCAAGCGTAGAGCTTGAGCCATGCCTTAACATACAGGCAGCTGACTGGGAGAACATCCTAGCCTACATAGTCGTCAATGTCACCTTCTTTTTCACCATACTTCTCAAATCCGACCAAGTTAATAGCCAGGGACAATGACAATAAGAACTTTGAATGTACTCGCAAAGCACCTTAAGAGAACAATAATAATAAGAGGATATGCAATATGGCTGTGGTAGTAGGAGGGCTCCACGAGGGGTTCTTTTCTAAAATAGTTTTCTCTTGTAGATATAGCATCTATGTATCTTTGCTGAAAACTTTTGTAAAATATTTTGGAAACCTTTTTGAAAAGTTTGGAAAACACTAGGATTGGGTCACCCAATTCTCATCTTGCGGTTCTCATTGACCGGACCTTCCATCTTCTGTGACCTTCAACATCACCTCACCTTCCCTGGTGTTCTTCAGATCACCAGTTTTCGAAAACTCTTTCTTTTTCGAAATCCTTTTTGAAAACAAAACCAGCACCGCTCTACAGTAGTTTGTCTAACTATCCATAACCACAGACATGGCTATTCGAATAGATTTACATTCTGCAGAGGTTGTACACTTTACCCACACCATCCGGATACCTTGTCCTGATCCCGCACGGATCATGGGTCAAGTAACCGATCAAGACTCTCCGGATGCCCACTCTAGCATAGGCCCTACCCTATGAGTTGTTCCCCTCTACACCGAGACGTCGGGATCCACGGACTAACCGGAGCGCTCCACTCAAACCTGGAGTGTGCACTTTCAATGAGTGACTCATAGTATCGCCCGACCGCTCACATGGGTGGTCCTACCTCCCCCAGGAGATTGTTTCCACAAAGGACCCTTCCTAAAAGGGAAGCCCGAAATTAGAGGGAGATGATCCCTTAGAAGTAGCTGCGAGGAATCCCATACCAGAGTAGAAAACCTTCAAGTCTAGCCCTTTCCCATTCGAGGGTAATGTGGTTGCATGGTTTAGTTGTTATAGCTAAAGCTGCAAAGAAACGAGTGCGTTTTTGTAAACATTTTTTCCTCCTCTTTCTTTCAACATTTTGTAAAACAAAACCTTTTTCTTTTCTCAAACTTCTTTGAGTAGGTCAAACCTCACCAAGTTTTTATCATAAAACATTTTGTAAAACTTTTTCGGGGTCTTCCCATCCTATAGTTTTGCTTCGGCTAAAACAGGGTCTCCAAAGGGGTATGGTGTTTATACACCACTAAAAATACCAGGGGCAAGTAGGTATCATCAAAGGGGTTGTACTTAGTAGTACAAATGGTATTGGTTGGAGGAGCCAAGCCACTACCAGGTATAAATCATGATATAGTAAAACAATGCAGTTTTTCATAAACAAGTAGGTAAAACATGCATAAGTAAAACAGTAGGACAAGGCCTATGAGCAACAATGTGTCTTGCCTGGGGTCAACAATCTAGCAATATGTTCCTGGATGTCTTCTTAGAATACCATAATAACCAAAATAAGTACCCTCTTCTTCGGTCTTCAATATAATCACAACTATCGTCGTTAGGGATCATACATGCAAGCAAATAACCACAATCAACAAAAGGCATACAAGCATAGTACAATCCAGGAAACAAGCATACAACACAATACTAACTTCAGTAGGTTTTGATAGATTGAGTTCATAGCACTTGGAATTACTTTAATTGCCTCTATGGAATTTCATTTATGATTTATTTGCCAAATGTACTTAATAAAGGGGTTTGGAACTAAAGGCTTGGGTCTGTATGATATAAATATACAAAAATGATATAAACATATAGGTATTGAAATAACAAGGCTACCGTTTCATGATTTTATCACTTTTCTTTATTTATATATGAATTTTCTAGTGGAACAGACCCTAGTTTGGGTGAATAATTCACCAGAAAAGATCTAGAGCTCAAATGAATTTGTACTCAGAGGGTATTGTACATACTTGAAATTTGTGATTTTTGAGAGTTGGAATCACTTCAAATAATTACTAGAATGCCCTTGAGAAAATCCCAAAGTTAGTTCTACAGGAAGTTTTTCTGTTTTCATTAGATTTATTCTACAGGTCCAAATTGTATGAGACAAAGTACAATGGATATGTATTACAAATACCCTTCCAGTAGAAATTGGAATCACTAATTGTGGTGTTGTATAACCACATATGTGATTTATCTAGTGAAACAATCCTAGAGAGAAAGCTTTAAATCATTAAAAATCTTCAGAAGCTCAATAATTCTTGAACTCCTAGGTTTTGATAGATCTTGATGTACCACATCATTGAGAGTTGGAATTATTCTAAAATAATTTTTAGATTGGCCTAGTGAAATATTTAAATACATGAATCTATTTATTTTGGCATTTTTTCTATAGTAAAACTAGATCTCAACTGGATATGATACAAGGGTCAAGAGATAGGTGCATTTAATACCTACCAGAGGAAATTTAAAATACTCAATTTGGACTAAGAGAACTCACTAAGGAATTTATTTCTTACAAAAGATACTTTCTAGTAGTTTAGCTAGAAAATAATAGAAGTTAATCTGGCCCTAGTGTTTGGTCTGCATGTTAGAGGATTTATCAGGGAGCATATAATTGTTTTGATCTGGCAGGTTTGGGCTATTTTCCATTTTCAAAATGAAATAAAGCTAGCAGCTGATTTTCCAGATCTAGAGAATTTATAAATAAAAACAAAAGGGAAAACTGGAGCTAGGCCTGATCTGAGGGATTCGGGGCCTAGCAGTGCGCCGGCTAGCCCACCAATACATCACCGCGGGTGGGAGATTCATTCAAACGGCCATGTGGTGGGGCCTAACTGTTAGTGGGCGAGGGGATACGGATAAATTAGAGCCACGGGATTAAGTGACGATGGCGACTGAGGATCATCATCATCCTCTGGCAGCGGGCGACATAGGGAAACCCTAGGTCGCACCGGCGGTGGTCAGGGGCTCACCTAGGGTGCTCCTCCGATGTCGGCGACGCGCCAGAATGAGGCAGTGGCCGGCGAGGACCTCGTCAATGGGCAGAAGTGTTGGTTTTGGTGAAGATCTCTGGATGCGTGCTTCCTGCGTCGGGGTATACTTCGGCAGTTTGCGGAGCACTCGCCTGTGGCAATCCTTCGGTAGGATAAGAGTGGGGTTAGATAGATCTGGCTGGAAGAAGGGCATGCATGTAGAGGTAAGGGCAGAGAGGAACCATGCAGATGGCAGGAGCGTCCTCTTCCTTGCATACCGAGAGGAGCATCTCTCCTTTCCTTGGGGAGGAGGGGAGCAAGAGAGGGAGTAGGGTTTCTTGGGATGGTCTTAGAGAGGTATTGGGAACATGTATCTCTCTAATCCGAGACCATGGGGAATAATTCTAGAGGGAGAGAGATCCTTCATGAGGAGGTGTAAGATGAGAGGAGGGAGTGGGGGCCTTTTATAGGGAGAGGGGGCAGCCCCTCCCATGTCCGACGGTCATGGAGGTGCCCCCACCTCTTCCATATTCATGTGAGTGGACCTCCCACTCACATAAATTTGCCTCCAATCAAAATTACACTCATCCCCATTAAATTTCCACCAAATTTAATGCAAACTCTAATTGAATAAAACTCTTTTATTTATTTTATTCAGAATTTTGTTAGTTACTTTAATTAACAAACATTCACATAAAACCCCCTGCAACATTTCAATATCACATGCAGAACCAATTTTAGCAATTTCACCTGAAGCAATTCCGGTCTCCATTGAAATAATTTCAGCGCTTTCTAATTCTTTTCTCTGAAACATATTTGCTCCAAATGGTGTCGGTATCCCTTAAGTGTGTCACCCTACGGTTTCCGAATAATGCAGACATGATCGAGACTCCTCTCTGATCAATAATCAGCAGCGGGGCCTAGAGATCCGTACTGACTCCTACATATTCAACAATGACCCCAGTGATCGTGAGAACCTTAAACGTTAGTAACTAAATTCCTTTGTCTCATGATATATTACATGTCCAAGATTCGATCATCGGTATCCCCATACCTAGTTTAATCTTGTTACTGACATGCACTCTTTTCTCATTCCCGTGATATAACATTCTAGTGGTCTCATCACTTGCTTGCAAGCTATCTCAATGTGATATCACCGAGAGGGTCCAGAGTATATCTATCCGTCTTTGGGATGAAAAAATCCCACTTTTGACCCATGAGCGTCTACATAACACCTTCGGAGTATCTGAACCCACCTTTATTTTCAACCTATTACGGTGTGGCGTTTGATGTTATCAAGTTACTCTTCTAGTTTTAGTGATTGACATGATCTCATGGTCTAAGGACTAGAATTACTTCGTATGATGTTATAGCAATTTAAACACAATGACTTTGATCGTATTGTTATACTTTGGATGAATGTTCATCACATCGTTCCACCAATGTTGTGACCTTGTTATTAACAACATCCAATGTCCATGATCAGGAAACCTTGATCATCTTGGTAATCAACAAGCTAGTTTATATTAGAGGCATCACTAGGAACTTTGTATTTTGTTTATTAAACACACATGTATTAACGTTTCCAATTAATACAATTATAGCATGCAAAATAAACATCTATCATATACTTTGAATAATATAATAACAACTTTATTATTGCCTCTTGAGCATATTCCCTTCAGTCTCCCACTTGCACTAGAAACAATAATCTAGTTTAAATAGTGATAAATCTAACACCCATGGAGTTCTGGTGTTGATCACGTTTTCCCTAGGGAGAACTTTAGTCAACGGATATGCTACATGCAGACCCATATGTACTTTATCTCCATCCTTGACACGCTCGCGGATGGAGTGAAACCGACGCTTGATATGCTTGAAATTCTTATGAGAACTTGGTTCCTTGGCATTGGCTATGGCTCCATTGTTGTCACAATAGATCACCATTAGATCCAACACACTAGGAACCACACCTAGTTCAGTTATGAAATCCTTCATCCAAACTTCTTCCTGTGCCGCTTCTAAAGCAGCAACATATTCCGCCTCCATTGTTTATCCCACTACCACAGGTTGTTTGGAGCTCCTCCAACTAACTACAGCTCCATTCATGAGAAATATGTATCCGGATTGAGACTTAGAGTCATCTGGATTGGTGTCAAAGCTAGCATCGACATACACTTAGCGACCAACTCTTCTTCATCTCCATACACGAGAAACATATCCTTAGTTCTTCTTAAGTACTTAAGAATATTCTTGACCTCTATCCAGTGTTCTGAACCTGGATCGGATTGGTACCTACTATTCAAACTAATAGCATGTGCCACATATGGTCTTGTACATAGCATGGCAGACATTATAAAGCCTATGGCTAAGGCATAGGGGATCTTATCCATTATCTCTCTGTCTTCCACCATAGCCGAACTTTGAGTATTACTCAATGTCTTGCCTTGCAACATAGGTAAGAACCCTTTCTTACTTCCGTCCATTTTAAACTTCTTTAAAATCTTATCAAGGTATGTACTTTGTGATAACCCAATTAGGCGTCTTGATCTATCTCTATAGATCTTAATGCCTAATATGTATGATGCTTCACCAAGGTCCTTCATCGAAAATTTGCTGTTTAGATAACTTTTAACACTGTTTAAAAGATCTGTATCATTTATAATCAATAATATATCATCAACATATAATATTAGAAATTCCATAGAGCTCCTACTCACTTTCTTGTAAATACAAGCCTCTCCGTAAGTTTGGACAAATCCAAACTCTTTGATCACCTCATCAAAGCGGGGATTCCAACTTCGGGATGCTTGCTTCAGTCCATAGATGGATCGCTGAAGTTTGCAAACCTTGTTAGCATCCTTAGGATCGACAAAACCCTTTGGTTATATCATATACAACTCTTCTTCAATATTACCATTGAGGAATGTTGTTTTGATATCCATCTGCCATATTTCATAATCAAAATATGCAACAATTGCTAGCATAATCCTAACCGACTTTAGCATCACTACGGAAGAGAAAGTCTCATCGTAGTCAACTCCTTAAATTTTTCGAAACCCCTTTGGGACAAGTCGATCTTTATAGATGATCACATTACCATCATAGTCAGTTTTCTTCTTGAAAATCCATTTATTATCAATGGCCTTTCGGTCGTGAGGTAATTCCACCAAGGTCCAAACCTGGTTTCGTACATGGATCCCATCTCGGATTTCATGGCTTCTAGCCATTTGTTGGAATCCGGGATCATCATCGCTTCTTCATACGTCACAGGGTCATCAATTCCATCTACCATGAAATTCACGATAGGATTTCCGTACAGTTCAGGAGCTGCACGTGTCCTGCTTGACCTGCAAGGTTTGGTAGTGTCCTCTTTCGGAGTTTCATGATCATTATCATTAGTTCCTTTTTCATTCGGTGAAGTCAACTTTGGAACTATTTCCAGCGCTACGCCACTCGCTATTTCATGAATACAAGGTTCAATAACCTCTTCGAGTTCTACCTTCTGACTACTCACACCTTTTTTGAGAAACTCTTTCTCTAGAAAGGATCCATTCTTGGCATTGCCCTCGAATCTATGATAGAAGGAATCCCCAATTGTTTCTTTAGGGTATCCTATTAAGGTGCATTTATCCGCTTTGGATTCGAGTTTATCAGGCTGAAGTTTCTTCACATAAACATCACATCCCCAAACTTTAAGAAATGACAGCTTAGGTTTGTTTCCAAACCATATTTCATACGGTGTCGTTTCAACGGATTTAGACGGTGTCCGATTTAAAGTGAATGCGGCGGTTTCCAGTGCATACCCCAAAATGAAAGTGGCAAGTTAGTTAGAGACATCATAGATCAAACAACATCCAATAAGGTACAATTACGATGCTCCAATACACCATTACGTTGTGGTGTTCCGGCAGGCGTGAGTTGTGAAACTATCCCACACGCTCTCATGTGTGTGCCAAACTCGTAACTTATATACTCACCTCCATGGTTAGACCATGGAATTTTAATCTTTCTATTTCGATGATTTTTCACTTCACTCTGAAATTCCTTGAACTTTTCAAAGGTCTCGTACTTGTGTTTCATCAAATAGATATATTCATATGTACTCAAATCATCTGTGAAAGTAACAAAATAACGATATCCACCTCGCACTGACACACTCATTGGACCACATACATCAGTATGTATGATTTCCAATAATCTGCCACCCGCTCCATTTTACCAGAAAACGGGGTTCGAGTCATATTTCCCATAAGGCATGGTTGACATGTATCAAATGATTCAAAATCAAGTGATTCTGAAAGTTCATCAAAATGGAGCTTCTTCATGTGTTTTACGCTAATATGACCAAGACAGCAGTGCCAAATATATGTAGATATATCATTATCAAGTTTAATCCTTTTGGTATCAACATTGTGAATATGTGTATCATTACTATCGAGATTCAACATAAATAAACCATTCATCACAGGTGCATGACCATAAAATATATTATCCATATAAATCGAACAACCATTGTTTTCAGATTTAAACGAATAACCACTTCGCAATAAACACGATCTAGATACAATGTTCATGCTCAGCGCAGGCACCAAATAATAATTATTTAGATTTATAACTAGTACCGACGGTAGATGGAGAGGCAACATTCCGATGGTGATCACATCATCTTTTGATCCATTGTCGACACGCATCCTGACCTCATCCCTTGCTAGTTGTCGCTTGTTCCGCAACCCCTGATTCGAGTTACATATATTAGCAGCTAATCCAGTATCAAATACCCAGGTGCTACTACGAGTACTGGTCAAGTACACATCAATAACATGTATATCAAATATACCTTTGTTCACCTTGCCGGCCTTCTTGTCTGCCAAATACTTGGGGCAATTGCGCTTCTAGTGGATAGTCCCCTTGCAATAATAGCACTCGGTATCAGACTTAGGGCCAACTCGGGTTTTATTTTTAGGTGCAACAACAAATTTTCCACCCTTCTTACCCGTCACTTTACCCTTCATTTCTTTCTTGAAACCAGTGGTCTTATTGATCATCAACACTTGATGTTCTTTCTTGATCTCCACTTTAGCAGTCTTAAGCATTGACAGAAGCTCGGAGAGAGACTTCTTCATGCCCTGCATGTTATAGTTTATCATGAAGCTCTTATAGCTAGGTGGAAGAGATTGAAGAACACGATGTATGCCTAAGTCAATGGAAATAGTTATTCCAAGGACACAAGCTTATCGGTGTACCCAGACATTTTGAGTACGTGCTCACTAATTGGAGCTATTCTCCTCCATCATGCACCTAAAGAACTTTTCTGAAGCATCATAACTCTCTACGGCAGCATGGGTATCGAAAATCATTTTCAATTCATCCATCACTACAAGAAAAGTTGGCTTTTACAACAGACGATTTTGGTGGTTGAAGGCCTGTTTTTCATGGCTAAAAAGTCTTACGTGACGGATGGCCTTCATGGTAAAAGCCCCGTCACAAATGAATCAATTACGGTTTTTTTCGACCCTGACGGATCGCACCTTTCAGCCACGAGAACTTGTTCCGTCGTAGATCTGCTTACAAGCCACGTTGACTACTAACATCATGCAAACTGCCATGTGGCAGCCGTCGTTAATGGCTGGTTATCTCCGTTAACAGTCAGAGAACCTGTGGTAGAAGCCTGACCTAGCTAAGACCTTCTAATTATTAAGTGGGATATCCAATGAGGAGATCCCAATAAGTAGATGACCCGTTGTTGTTTCGTCCTGCACTGCTTGAAGTGGGCCCATTAATGCAACCAGCTTCGGCCCGTGAACTTTTAAGCCCGCTACTGTTTCGACCTACAAAGGCCCACGTTGGTCCAACACTGTGCGACCCATTAGCATCATGTGCCAAGTCACTGTTGTACAGTTAAGGCCTGCTACGGGCCCATCACTGTTCATGCATCCCATAGTGGGCCGCCTACTAACACCCCTTCTTTGAGATGGCCCGTTACTGTTCTGGCCTTTTATTGTTCTGGCCATCTGCTGTTCAGGCCCACAAGCATCATGGTACTATTCTGGCCTGGTAATTCTGTCGGCCTATACTGTTCTTGTCTGGAAATTTTACGGTTCATTACTATTCTGGCTCATTACTGTTCTGGCCTTTAACTGCTTTGGCCCTTTACTGTTGTGGCCTGCTATTGTTCTGGCCTGTTAATCCTCTGGCCTGTTACTGTTCTATCCTATTACAGTTTCGTGCCTTTTACCGTTGTGGCCTGTTACTGTTATGGCCTATTTCTGTTCTGGCCTGCTACTTCTATGGACTCTTACTATTACAGCCTATTACTGTTACTGGTTCCCACATGTGGGTCAGCCCATTATGTTTACAGTCTTTTACCGTTTCGGCCTTTCTGAAGCCCATGCCAATATTATAAAAGGTGTATAATTAGCGAGCATTTTTACTGTTCATTGTCTGCTGAATACAAGATGAGACAATAACAAAGCATGATACTGTTCCCTAATTGACCTGGCTAGCATAATTACGGTAACGACTACTGCCATGTGTGGATGACGTCAACTAAATGCCTACATGTCCTATGCGAGTTATCTAGATATTACATCAGCTGCAAACTTCTTAAAATTATTACATATTATCAAACTCAGGGGAAATAAAATTCGATATTTTAGTTGACAATCGAGTTGATAGAAGAGTCCTCAATTTGCTTTCTCAATCGATCACCTACATCTTCCTTTGAGTGTGACAACTACATTGGAGGAGACATAAAACTAAGTAATAAGAAGTTCATACATCAAATAAGACAAACTACTCATTGGACTGATATGCCAGGAGCTATGAACTGGAGTTAGTTTACAACTAGTCAATGGTTCAGTTATTGACCAACATGTCAAACAATTAGGAAAAGCAAGCACACATTAAACAAGTGTGCCTACCGTGAAACGAGAAATCAAAAAATATGTGTGTGTGTGGCTTAGAATTTCAGCAAATATAAACTAGCCAGGTCATTTAAACAAATATATATATGAAAGCAGTTGTATACCATAAAATGAAAGAGATGTTGGGTGACTCGAAATTTGCGCTGAGCCACAAAATGGCATGCAGTTACTATCGTAGAGAAGAATGAACTAGATAGAAATTATAACCGCATCATACGAGCACTTGTAGAGCAGGAATGCAAACCACGAATGAACTATATATAGTAGAGGATAATTATGTTGTTGCTTAGGACGAACCAAAGCCAGATGCGAGATATAATGGCATCGCTCGTGAACCTGTAGAACAGGACAAAGAGGCATTAGACAATTGTGCCTAGAATGAAATGAGCAATCAAACAAAGTGTTTCTTAGACTTTTAACAAATATTAACTAGACGGGTCATTTCAACAAATATATATGGAAGTAGTGGTATCTCCTGGAATGCAAGAGTCATTGGGTGACTCGGAATTTGCAGTGAGCTACACATAGCATGTAGTTACTGTCATAGCTAAGAATCAACCCAATAGAAATTATAATGGCATCATAAGAGAACTTCTAGATCAGGAATGCAAACCATGAGTGAACTACATAGTAGAGGACAGTTATGCTGTTGCTCAGGACGAACCAGCACTAGATAAGGAAATAATGGCGTCGCTTGTGAACCTGTACAATAGGCTATGCAAACCAACATGTTCATTGTTACATTTTGAGTTCTATGCAAGAAAAAGAAAATAGTTAGTGATGAAGCTTTTGAATAACTAGATTGCAACAACAAAATTATAATAGAATTAGTACGAAGAGTTTAAACAACTACTACATGATAGCAGAACGATGCCAAGGAGGAAATAATAAGAGGAACTAATCTCAGGACAAACCAGATAGATTCAGTAACTATAGAGTAGGGAATCCACACTAATATTTTCCACTGAATTCAGATTTTGGAAGAATTACAAGGTAGCAGACAATTACTGTTGTACGGAGTAGCTAAGAACATGTGCATGACTTAAAAATTTGTAGACAAGCGAATGCAAACAAACATGTCTAGTGACCTTGTATGTAGTGTGTACAACAGGCGTGCACATTGACTTGGTGTGTAGCATGATTACAAGAATTCAGTTCACTGCGACATGCTTGCACCTGCTATACTGCTAACAAAACAAAAACGAGTTGGAGATTTGGTTACCTTGGTAGGAGAGGCGTCTTAGCATCATCGGTACCATGCAGGTGATGTCTAGGTCACCGAGGGTGCTATGGTTGCGGTGGCTATTGGCGTCGGGGAAGTAGATCTTGGGCGGTTGATGTCGGCTTGAGCGTGGTGGACGAGAGCATCACTGAGGTAGAACCGGTGTAGTGAATGAAGACGACCGTGCAGCTGGTCTGGAGCAGTGGACATGGAACTCCTTGAACTAGATCACATGCGGTGGAAACTGGTGAAGCGGATCCGGTACGGTTGGGTAGCTTTGGACAGCAAGGAAGCAGAGCTTGGGCGGTCGATAATGCCATCGGTAGCGCAGAAGTAGAGCTTGGGCGGTCGGTGACACCATCGGTGGCAAGGAAGCAGAGCTTGGACGGTTGATGATGCCATCGACGTGGTGAATGACACCACATCTCCGATGCAGTGGCAGGGAGACCCAGTGAACTAGATCCGGTGGGTGAGCATCGGCGAAGCGGCTCCACATCGGCGCACATGACTGCAAATCAAGCCGGTGGGCGTGGTGGCCGTGGAGGGGACATAGGAGCTTGAGATTTTTGGGAGGGCCAGCAGGAAAAACTGCACGAATCGGAACCATAGAGGTGAACAAAAATATAATTACCATAGTGCCCCCGAGCTACTGACTTTAGCATGGCCATCTATTGTCTAAACAATGGGTAGAACAAGAATTTTAAAGACAAGTTTTTGAAACAGAGGGCGCGTGAAATTCTTGAAGGTCAGCGCGTGATATTACTGCTCGATTGGGATTTGAATTTGGCTAGTGTCCAACTAATAATAATAGAAAAATGTACTATTCGGTGGGAGATTTTGGCTCAAAGGTTTTGAATCGGTGAGGCGGGAAATGCTTTAAAGTTGGTGGGTGATTTTGCTGCTTGTTTTGAATTTTGAATTTGGCTAGCGTTCATATAGTAATAAAAAGGTACTAAACCGTAAGCTATCTGTCCAGGAATTCAAGGCCGAGAGTCACATCAACTGATCATCCATATCCATATTTTTGCACGCAACATTGGATACCTACGATTCACACAACCTAGGTTGTAAATTTTGCCGCTTGACAGAGATTTTGAATTTGGCTAGCACCCAAATAATACCCCCTCCATCTCAAAATAGATGTCTCAGATTTATCAAGTATATTGCACAACCACGTTGCAATCTCTCAAGTATATTCCACAAAGTAGTTGTGCATGCACCCATTTTTATTTGTCGTACTTTCAAGTTCTGAGAAAGTATGAGATAAATCATGAACGTTTGCTGTCCTGTATCTTGTGCATTTAGCTACTTCCTTCGTCCTCAAATAAGTGTACTTCTAGCATTTGTTCTAAATCAAACTTAAATATTTCCGACCAACTTTAATTTTTAAACGTAGTAATATTTATGACACAAAACTAGTACAAGATTATTCATTTTGAAATGTACTTTCATAATATGTAGATTTCATGTTATATATATTGCTCGATTAGTTTGAAAAAGTAGTCAAATTTTAAAAACAATTGACTTAGACTAAGAGCTACTAGAAGTGCACTTAATTTGTGGACAGAGGGAGTATGAAAGAACTTGGCGTGGTGGCGTTCCCATATTTGGTAGGAGTACATAGGAGCTTCCTCGGATGATGAACAATATTGCCACTAGGAGTTTCCCCTGTGTTGAAAAAAAATCTGGAGAGAAGAGACTGAGAGCACGCAGGAGGTAGCATGAGAGCAGTGAAGAGGAGAATTTTCCAAAAAGCTTTTGAAGCTAACCAGGAGTTCAGTACATTGAAAACCACCGAAAAGCTATTTCGTAAAACATTCAAAGCAACCTACAATTTACTTGTAGTTCAAATTTGACCTAATTTTGATAAATGGCACAAAGTCTCATTCAAGTCGGCAGAGGTAGCTAGGAAGTTTTAAATTTTGCAAACATGGGAAAATTGAGAATGTTCTTTCCTGATAGCTAGAAACTCACACCAACGACATCGTTTACTAAAAGAAGATGGGCCCATCTACCTTCAAAAATACAATTAATTCAAGAGTAATCTATCACGCTTACTTGTAGCAAGTTTGACCTAATTTCTTTAAGTTTTCAAGATGCAAAAGCTTAGCAAGAAGTTGAACCTATCGTGAAAACTCTCGGTGGTGGTTTGTGATATATTAAATCATCCCATGATGGTTGGAAACTAAGAATGTTCTTTCGTGATAGTTGGAAACTCACACCGATGACATTGTTTACTACAAGAAGTAGATGCACCCATCTACCTTTGAAAATACATTTAATTCAAGAGCAATCCATCGGGCTTACTTGTTGCTCAAGTTTGACCTAATTTCATTGAGTTGCCAAGATGAAAAATCTTAGCAAGAAGTTGAACCTATTGTCAAAACTCTCGGTGGTGGTTTGTGATATATTAAATGACCCCCCAATGGTTGGAAACTAAGAATGTTCTTTCGTGATAGTTGGAAACTTACACCAACGATATTGTTTACTACAAGAAGATGCACCCATGCTCCTCTGAAAAGACATTTAATTCAAGAGAAATCTATCACGCTTACTTGTAGCTCAAGTTTGACCTAATTTTGTGAAATTGGCAAGAACTGAGTGAAGTGTGTGAAGTTAGCTAGGAAGCTTGAAAAATGGAATATAAGAAACTGCGGTCCACTTTGTGTGATAATTGGGGCTCTGTTGCATTTTATTCTAAGTGTGGTAGGTCCCGTAGGAGCGATGTGCTTTAGTTAACACGGTGAGTGAAAGTACAAGTTACATCAAGGACCTCATAAAAATGAAAATTACATCCTAGTCCATGCACTTAGCACAAGTTTTTTCAGAATGAAGTACGGTTAATATGACTAAATTAGAGTTCATAGCATGTGCCATTTATTTACTTGTACATAAAGTGGTCAGATAAATTACATGTTATATTTTTAGGCTTAATGTTCTACCTAATTTAACCCACTCAAATGAATTTCCGTCGATTTGTCGAATTAGGTCTAAGTTAATAATCTACAAGAAGCGCGCGAGATCAAGTTCAATGGTATATCCGAGTCTTAGGTTTAGCAAAGTGACATGTTGTTTACTACTGGCCTTAAACCAACATATACAATACCTAGCGATTAAACTATACAACATCTAGCATTAAGATGCAACAACCTCGTCAAAAATCAAGAAGATTGAACATGAATAAAATGAAAAACCTTTCTGTGTCTGCTTGAAAAATCCGAAAACTTGGGAATTGTAAGAAAGCATGGTACACTTTGTCTGAAAATTGCGGTGGTGGCATTCTTTATTTATTTTTTGGAACTAGAGGTCGTGGAGGAGCCAGACGCTACTGTTATCACGCTAGGGTTTGTTGTCATTGTAAGGTGGTCCGAGGACCTTTTTTTAATTATTGTTACCTTTGAGCCTTTTTGTACTGGTGTTGATGATTATTTTGAATTTTAGAACAGAAAAAAGGTTGCTAGAAGTAGACCAGTGTGCCATACCAGGGCACACGTGCGTAGCGCCACACTGTGGACGAGGAAGAGACAAGCCAGACTATGCAGCCATGGCTACAGAGAAGAGATCGATGGAGGATGGATGGTGAGAGCCAATGAAGGAGAGAGAAAACGCAATTTGTTTTGTGTGCATATACTAGTAGTAGTTCCATACATTTACTACTAGTGGAGTGTATCCTGTACCTCGTGTCAGCATCCCATCATAGCTATGCTCTGATATGGCACCGCCTTCAATTCCTCCTCTGCGCTACTCTCGAGTTGCCTCTTTTTTTTGAAAGTCTCGCGCTGCCTCCCTCTTGTTCTCTTACTTGTGTAGCTCAAGTTTGACAAAATTTCATTACATTGTCAAGATGCAAAATCTTTGCAAGAAGTTAAACTTGTTGTACAAACTCTCGGTGGTTTCCGATATACTCCTAACTGACCCCTGATGGGTACCTCCAAAGGCTTTTTTGTAAAAGTTTCAAAGAAACCTACGATTTACTTGTAGTTCAAATTTGAAAGATTCAGTAGTACATAATAAGATAGGAAAATATCACAGATTCATATTCGGTAGCACTAGATAGATTCAATAGCATTTCAAAGAGACCGATTCAGCAATACAGACAGTGGAATTCAATAGCAATACAGAGAGAATCAGTTCTTGTTTCAGCTCTCAAAAAATTGGCATATGATGAGTGTGCCCTTTTTCTCCGAACACACTCCACCATTGGAGCAAGAAAAACTGACGATCAAGTCTGCATTTGTGTGCATACCTCGTTCTTACATCAATGCATGTGTGACCAACATATATGCAACCCAACAAGCCCAGGCCTGATCTAGATTGACAAGGCCATGTTTCAAAAGAAAAGCAAAAAAATCTACTGCCATTGATCAAAAGAAGTACCAGTACAATAGTATTAGTTATACAAAATACTTTAATAATAGCAACATCAGAACATTTCAGAGATTCGATAGCTTTTGAAAGATTTAGTAGTATATGCCATATTTTGCACTCGATCTGAACAATTCCCAGTACATAGGAATTATTACAAAATATATTAGTAGTTGCAGAACTGTATACAAAATACTCGATAGAAGTATAAAACTACTCGTAGTAGTACCTTAAGCTAGCTAGGGACGATTACATGTCCCGTCATATACTGCAAACATGCATGATAGAAAAGAGAGAGGTCAGAATCACCACAAGATCTATATGCCAATCATTCAGCGTTTCCAAGTCGTGGTCGGGTAGTGCTTGCTTTCCATCCTAGCATGCTTCTCTCGTTTTATCGTCGTTTGTGAATCCTCATAATAGGCTTTCATCTATTCACCTTCAGCAAGATAGATGTAAAATTCACGGATCTTTCTAGAAATTTCCACCACCTCGATTACGAAGGGAACCTGCCACTAACATAAATAAAGTAATTAATATTAGAACAGAGGGACTAGAAAATTACATATAGTAGTACATTCATATTAGGATCATTAGGAGAATATTAAGATGTGATATCTCACAATGGGTTGATGTCATCATCGATCCAATATTAGAACTCCATGAGGAACTCCGACAAACGATTGAGGAGCTTGACAATAAGTCCGCGACACCAACAGGTAATGATTGAGCGCATCCAGCGCGGCTTCGGCCGGTGGCTCCACAATCTTTGGCTCAGAATAAACCTCAAGCTGGTAGAACCCACGAAAAGAGACCAATGATGACATCCTCACCTCGTACTCCTCCAATTCTCACACTATCGACCCTACATGGCTGACGGACAGGACAATCTCCATGCTGTGCCCGTCAATCTAGCCTATGAACAATATTCTCATCTTCTCGATGCCGATGACATTTGTTCTCCGCGAGCACCCTGCAGGCACCGACTTAGACGGGTCCCATTATTTGATGCTGTAGAGGACTGTGGGCACCTCTATCGAGTGGGTGTATTTGAGGTGCATATACAATGTTAATTTGTTGCCAACCTAGTTGCATCTTGGCTCCGTGCAGATAAAGGGGCTGTGGATGCATGAGATCATGTGGGCATAGAGATTTTTGAAGGAGACCACTTTCGAGCAGTTGTAGTTCGGGCAGCTGTAACCTTCTCCGCTGACGACTTGGCGGTGTAGCTCCTTGGAGCATGCGGCCAGCTAGACGATGCTATTAGCTTCCAAACGCTCAGCGATTTTAGTGACGACGTCGTCGCCGACCTTGCTAAGGCTACTGTACCACCGGATCTCCCTCGAACCTCTCCAAATTTTTTACAGACGATCCGCCATCGTGTCTAGGAGGATTGGGAGCAAGGGCGGATCTATACATAACTGTTTCGGTTTTTTTGGAGGAGAGGGGTGGTGGTCTGGAAGGAGATATGCACCATGCCATATGGCGAGGAAAATGTGTGAACCGCGTGGTGGAGAGGATCTCAAATGTGGCCAGGCGGCGTCGGTGAGTGGGCATAAAGTCTTTGAAAGACGTTTTTTATTTTCTTGTAATAAATTAACCATGTCACCTCCTGGCGCAGTATAGTCTCGTCACGCCGGTTTGACCAGACACATTATTTATTTATAGGTTCTACTATAGTATTTGCATAGTAAGTAGGAGTAGTAAGTAGGAGTATAACTCTACCTCTGCCCTGAGGAATAAGTCGTCCTCATTTTGCGTGTTTTTTCTTTAACCAAGATTTACTCTAAATATATAAAGAATGTTGGTACAAAATTAGCATTATTGGAAAGTATTACTCTACCTCCAACATTACTAATTTTACACAAAGTAATCAAGTGTATTAGTTACCCTATTTATTCGGTCAAATTTTACACAATGTAATCAAATATGTATCTTCTCGGCACCCCCGCGCACACCTGCCAGTTGATCTCCCCCTCATCCATAGTGTGGCGCTAAGCACATGTGCCATGGTTAGGGTTGCGAGCGGGATCCTTCGAAATTCCTGCTTCTAGTCCATTTTGAAGTTTCTATAGGAGTTTTTCAAAATGAACTAGAAGAGGAACTTTCGCGGGATTCCGCTTTCAACTCTAGTTATGGTACGACGGCTCTGGGTATGTCTATCATGTGTTCGTGAGCCACGTTGTGTTGGTGTGCATAAGAAGGAACCACCTTGGGCCTTGGGTTGGGGCGGCGACAAAAAGTAGTCGCGAATAAAACGTTTTGAGTTTCAATTTTTTCACTTTGTTCGTCCCAAACATCGCATGGAAGGTTATTACAAAGATTGACACTCGCAATACTAGAGAGGGTATATTGTACTTGATATGTATTCATATATACACATGTCCCATCGCATTCAAATCACTTCATTAGCAAGATCTGGCAAAAGTGAGCACCACGCTAATTTCCTCTTTATTAAGCAAGTTGTTGTTGTTGTTCTAGTACGAATGATATGCCTTAGCTAGTGGGTGGAGAAGGAGGGCCAGTCCTGACTGCTTTTCCATGCTTATTTTCAGGCCCCTTTATACTAAAACATGGGTTGGATGTAATTTTCTCTTTTTTGAGGTCGTTGATGTAACACGTACACTTCCACTAACCATCTTAAGTTGTTAACCGAACCATCTCGCTCCTTCTAGGCCAAATCTAGTTGAAAAAGGTGTCACCGCCCCACATTTCAGACAAAGTGGACCATGCTTTCTTATAACTTCCAAGTTTTAGAATTGTTGAAGCTTCCTAGCTAGGTAACTTCCCCCACTTAGAGGACTTTATGCCCATTTAACGAAATTATGTCAGATATGAACTACAAGTAAGCGTGGTAGGTTACTCTTGAATTTTACAGATGTTGTTTGTTGGTACCAATGTTGTCAATATATCGAGAACCATCGCGAGACTTGAAAAATGCAACTAACTTCGTGCTAAGAATATGCATGCCTATAAATTTGATAATGTTTTGAAGACATTGAAATAAAACAAATAATAAAGCAAATAATTTCATGTGGCGTCCTCTTATGTGTATTGCTTGCCATAAAAAAATAGAAATAAGTGCTTGACACTTCTTTTCAAAAGAAAAAACTACTATGTTGCATCACAATTTCCATACCACTATATAGTGTACGAATAACTTCGAACATTGGCAGTTGGATATGGATTGGCAAAACCCGACATTGTTGACCATTGGATCTCTTTCAGTACATTTTATTATCTCATGTCTAGCATATAGAAGATTCCATTATTGTTGGCCTCTAGCACCATGAATATACTATGCACAGAAAGTACAAAGAATATGGTTCTGAATGCCACAAGCCAAGTTTCTAGATATAGTGGACAATGTTTTATGTACGATTTCCAAGTTTTATGAGTTTTCAAAGCTTCCGAGCTAACTCGGCCTTCTCAAATGACTTTATGTCTCTTTTAACAAAATCAGGTCATATTTGAACTAGAAGCTCTAGAAAGTGGTAGATTGATATCGAAGTTCTACAAAAAGCATTTGGAGGTACTCATCAGGAAGTTAATATATCGGAAACAATCGAGAGTTTTGACCAATTCAACCTCCTGCTAAGAATTTGTATCTTGAAAATTTAGAACCCATTTTGAAACCATCACATGTAATAAATAAAAACAAAAAACAAATAATTACGCATGGCATCCTATCACGTCACGTGTACAGCCTGCTAGGAAACTGATAACCATGGGATTTGAAAACTTCTGAAAATCAGCCCCATGATATTTTCCCACCATGATGAATATTATTTGGTTTCAACCCTGATGACCAAAAAAGGTCATGGCCATAATTACATCATTGTTAATGTACCGTTCCCACATTAATTTGGTATATGGGTGCATCTTGGCGTAGTAGGCAATGTTGCTCATGGGAGTCTCAACATTGGGCCTATTTGATTCACGGGATTAGAAAAACAAAAGAATAGGGAAAACACAGTAGTATTAGAATATCATGTCTAGTTGAATCCTACAAGATTTGGAGCCTACGAGATTTTTTCTTAAAGAAGTGTTTGATTCATAGGAAAGTAAAAGAATTGTAACATGAGGTTGAGGTGGATTGTTCTTAAAATTTTACGGAAGACATGTGCATGGCGTCCTTTTGCATGTATCACATGCCATGCAAAATGATAAACTTTAGTTTTGACAACTTTTCAAAACTAGGTTCACAAAATTGTCCTGCAATGCGTATGAATAGGTTCCGAGTCGGACGACCAAGGTCAATGCCATATCCCGTGATCCACATCATAGTTTATGGTAATCTCCCCATATTATGTAGATTGGTGCATCTTGGCATGGTAAACAATATTTTGCCAAGGGGAGTTTCCAAGAAGTATTATGAAAAGATATGATCTCAATTTTCCAAGTGATAGGATTTTTATTGCAAAAACTGGAACATTGTTTTCCATAAAGCAAATAGTAGTACTAGGAAAAAGAAGGATCGAAATGGAGGGGCGAAACAAATAGCTACTATAGAAGAGATTATGGGGTTAGAGAAGGCAGCCCGAGAGGACAACAACGAAGATGTGTTAAAGACAGTTCGATGTCAAAGCAAAGTTATGAAAAAAAGAGATAGACATAGAGCCACCGTAGTACCATGGCACATGTGCCCAAAGCCACACTATGGACAAGGGAGATATCAGCTAGAGGATGGACGTGATGCAACAAATGAGAGAGTAGTACACAATTTATTTTCCTTGCATAGAGGAGGATCACATTGTTAGTGACGAGGGTTTAACTCGTCAATGCCCATTGTTATGGGCTTGGGTTTTGGAGAAGGAGGGAGCGCTGGAGGCATCAGTCGGCTAGAAAACAAGCACACAGGGATGCAAGGTTTACCTTGGTTCAGGCCTCGTAGAGGTCCCTACTCCTGCTTGTCTACCCTTGGAATTAACGAAGGAATCGAAGATTACAATGGTGCGCATATGCAATCTGGTGAGGGTTGTGGAAACTAGGGTTGCGTGTGTCCTTCTTGCCGCCCCTCCTAGCCTTTATATAGATAGGCTAGGTCTCGGGTAGCAGGTTGAGTCGGTTACAGATTAGGGTTTTCCCTTTGAACTTTCTATCTTGAGTTTCTTCTTGTCTCGCAAGCAATCGAGAGTCCGTGGGCCACTCGAATTCTCCACTAGGCCTTGGCAACACCGTGGACTTCTGCCGTATCTGGACCGTATATACCACACTCAAGTACCTGTAGGGTATACCCATGTCAGTAGCCCCCGAGTGCCCAGTGGAATCGCAGATTCGACTAGGGACTGTATGAAGCCTTTCGAATGCATGACTGAGTATTTTTCGAGTGTTTTGTTCGTGTCATGTTAATATACGTGCCTGATTCAACCGATGTATCGGTGTCAGTTAACTGCCTTAGGGCAAAACAACGCAATCTACTCAAACTCGAGTCCCTGGACTCAAATTCAGAAAAGTGCTGGTGTAATTCGACTCAGGCCGCGGAGGTCTTACAGGAGTCGAATTCCAGTATATAAGTGCGAGCACTCGCCGTGTCCGTCAAGACATGTTCATTGTACCTGTAGGCACGGATATGTTTCTGATAGTGCACATCAGATGCGTTTCCATGCCTTATTCAGGTCTTATCTTCACGCTGTAAGCGCGTCATCCGAATTTTTGTCATCGCGGAGATGATTCGGGTGGCCCAGGAGACATAGTCTCTTTGTAGGGAAAGTATGAGGCGGAGTCGTCATAGCATTCGAGTGTGGATGTTATCGACACACGGTATGATGTACAAATAACCATAGGGTGCGCGACCAGCACTCCCTATGGGAGTAGCCGCCGAGTGCCTACTCGAGTCGCATTTGGCGACTGCTATCGTCTTTTGTTGCTTGTTTCAGTCGAATTTGTTTCCGGCACTCCCTATGGGAGTAACCCAGATTTTCACAATCGAATATATACCTACATGAAAATAATCGTAGGGTGCGTGACCAGCGCTCCCTATGGGAGTAGCCCCCGAGTGCTTGGTTGAGTCGAAGACTCAAGCAAGGACTAAAGTAGTCAAAATCTTCAGTTGCTGATATTGATGACGTCAGTGCTGACGATGCGATGACCTCAGTTGCCCACGTGAGCGGTTTAACGGGACGTGACGAGCGGTGGGTCCCACTTTCTGGCTTCGATTTGACCGGGCATGCGTAATCTTCTGTCTTAACTATGTCTCCTCGATTTCCGCGCGTAATGGGAACAGTGGGGGGGGGGGTCGTGCTTCAGCTTCACCACATGTCAGTGCCGATGTGCGCCACGCGTGTAGTAGGGTTTCTGCTGGCTGTTGGATGGATTCTTCGAGGAGGTTAAGTAGCAGCGTCGCTGCGGTAATTTCCCCATCTGTCTTCGTTGTTCTTGCCTCCATTTCCATTGCTGCTGCTCTCTGCTTCCTTGCGCACATTCTCGTTGCAGCACTGGACCAGCTCCGCACTTTCCCCAACTACTTCCTCCATTCCCATCGCCATCGAAAGATGGGCAAGAAGAAGGGAGGCGATGCTGCTGGATACGCCGTCGCCATTGCCGCCACCAAGAAGAAGGGCGGTTTCGCCACTGTGGGCACCAGGGCCACCGGCATTGGGAAGAAGAAGGGTGCGGGCACCCGCGTCACCATTGGCGCTTGGCGTGCCTCCATCATCAGGCCCGCCGAACTGCAACTTCATCGTCGAGATGGAGTTCTTCCGTCCGCGGAAGATGACTCGTGAGTGCCTGGCGAGGAGGTAATTCCATCTCCTCCTGGTTTCCAGGTGATGTTCCTTGCGTTCATCATCCGAGGTCTTTCTCTGCCCCTGCATCCTTTCCTCAGGGGCCTCCTTTTCTTCTATGGGCTCCAGCTGCATCAGCTGTCCCCAAATTCTATTCTCCACATATCCTGTTTCATTACGCTTTGCGAGTGCTGGCTCGGAATCGAGCCACACTTTGGCCTCTTTAAGAGGCTTTTTAAGTTGAAATGCAAGTCAGCATCTGGCTCTGTAGTCTATGACGTAGGAGGCTACGGAATCCATGTCAACTCCTCTGTCACCTATTTTGCCATCAACCTTACCGCGTCTGTCCAAGGGTGGAGGGACAAGTGGTTCTATATCCGCGACCAGAAGGCCGAGGGAGAGCACTACAGACTAGCGCCCTTCGACCCCGGTGCGACTTGCAAGAGGAGGCGCTCCTGGAAGAACGTCATCATGCCCGGTGAGTCCGTGGAAACAGAGGTACTGTACGAGCGCGTCTGCGACCTCGAAAGCCGCATAGGAAAGGAAGAAGGTGGCGCTGCCCTCATTCGCACCTGGTTGCGCCACTGCGTCTAGCCTCTACAAGCCAGAGTGCACCCTATGTTCCGCTGGGCCGGTGCTGATGATGCCACTCGCGTGTCCGCCGATGGCATTTCCGCGAGTGAAGTAGATAAGAGGGTGCGACTGGTGACCAAGTACACCACCAAGGAGGATCTCCCGGGTGAACCAGTCGTGCCTCCTTTCGATGCCTCTAACCCTCCTCTTGAGGTAGAATTATACCGTGAAGTAATTTCTACTTTTCGATTGCTTTTATGATGCTTTGATATGTAATGTTGTATATTCTAAATGCAGGACTAGAAGGTGTCTCCAAATTTGCCCCCTTGTCCTGAGGGGGTTATTCCTCGCGAAGTGCATGAAGAGAATGAGTTGGAGTCGACCGTCCCAATTGAAGAGGAGCGATCCCCCGAGTCTAGCGACCCAGACACTCGCAAGCGTTCTCGCAGCGAGGACTCGGATGCTTCATCGCCGATGATGCCAGAAGGCCCTATCGTTGCTGCGGAGGAGCCTATTCCCGCCATTCCTATACGCTCCGTGGCACCTCCTGCCTGTAAGAAGATGCGGCTGCCAAAGGAGTCGTCGGAGTCAGAGGAGCAAACCTTCGACTTTGATAAATTTGACTGGCTGGTCTACAACTTTTGTTTTGGTTTCTTTCGAAGCTGCTTTCCCTGAAGTTTTTTGCTGGATATGTTTTATAGTCAAGCGGCGTCGTCATCTTCTGGCGACGTCCAATTTGTGAAGGAATCCGGAGTCGTGGACTCCAAGGCCAAGGAAGTAGCTGAACGATCTTCCTCTCCTCCATTGGCGGCCCACTCCGGGCATAACTCATCGAGTTCTCCGCATGTTGTGGAACACCAGATGGTTGCCCGGACGACTGCGCGACAATCATCTTCAGAGTCTCTGGAGGAGCACGTAAGCTTCTTTTTATTGTGCATTCGAATTTGCAACTCGTGCTATCTGCTGATCCTTTTGGTTTCTTCTGAGGCAGCTCATCATGAAGGAAGCTGCTCGTTTAGTGGAGCAGGTCCTTGTGATGTGTCAACAACATGCAATGCTGGACAACTGCCACCGCGTTGTCGAAGGTTGGTATTGGTTTCATCTTTGTCCTTGTGAAGTTTATAGATTCGATTGACGATACATCATGTGTGTTGTAGCTGAGCACAACGAACTTCTCTTGAAAAGGCGCTTGCCGCGGCGGTGAAGAGTCGCGACGAAGCAGTTGCTGCACTGGGTGAGTCGCGGAAGCGCGAAGAGGATTTGCGCACCTCCACTGCTGAGAGGGAAAATTTGCTCGAAGAACAACTCTTTTTGATTGCCAAGTCTCTCTCAGGTATTCTTTCGTTTGGATTTTCGTTATTTCTTTCTTCGACATCTTGTCATTTGTGCTGACTCTTTGCTCTGTGTAGATGCTAGCGGTCTGAGCTTTGACGCCTTGGCACTTCATCACGATGATGCTTTGGCAGGCGTCGTCGCTGCAGTCGAGGACCGCAGTGCTTCCCTTCAGGGGACGCTGATAAAGGCCAAGGGTGTGCTTAGTCGCATCCGCGAGGAGCTAACGCGTAAGGCTGAGCTTATTGAGAACCCGGAGGACCTGGTGGAGTCCCTCACTGGAGGTATTCCGGCGGACTTCAGGAATTCTTAGCGGGCGGTTGGCGCTACCGTGGCACTCGCAATGGTGCAAGCCCATGGCGTGGAGGTGGACCCTGCTGCATTCTGCAAGGCGATGCCTGTCAACGCAGATGGTCAACAGGTAGTGTTTGCTCCTTTTTCAACTGTCTGCGGTAAGTACAGGCCGCAACTCATCAGCACAGTCGCCAAATACTCTGGGGAGCTGCAACAAGCAAAGAAGGCAGCGAAGGCTGCGGTGTCAGGGGCTGGTGGAAAGTCTGTGGCGTCTGAGACCGCCACGGACTCGATGAGGCCCCCAAAGTCAAAGTTCAAGTCGAAGAAGCAGGCTCCTCCTCAGTAGTTATATTGTAATAGTTGTAGTTTGAGTTTCTTTGTTGAAAACATGCTTTTGGCCAAGTGTCCCTGTTGATACTTTTGTCGTGCTTGAATGCATTCAAGCCTTTTATCCATGTATTGCTTGGTCCCTTATTCGCTCTTGCTTGGCTTGTGATAGGGTACGTCGAGTGGTCCTTCGAGTGATCCTCGTGGTCCTCCTCCTACCGATGAAACCGTGGCGCAGCCACTCTCAAAGGTGGATGAGTTATCTTTGCTTTCGCGACTGCGCGATCGCATTAAGCAACTGGAGCGTGAGCTGCCCATCCTCCGCGGTAGCGCTGATGTATGGAAGTCGAAGGCGGAGAAGGCTACCGCCCGCGAGCAATATGTCTTGGAGGAGATGGCGCAGTTGAGTGAGCAATTCAAATGTTAGCTTTCTGCCCTCTTATCTTTTCTTTTAGTCAGCCGTGGCGGTGCCTAGTCTTCATACTTTTCTCTTTTGCTTAGTGTAGTTGTCAGTGCTCGTCATCCGCAGGATGAAAAAGACCGAATTGCCATTCGGATGAATGGCTTGACCTAGGAGCAACTACTGGCAAGTGGGTACTTCTGGGTTGACCATGATCGTGCAGTTGCCTTGGCGACGCTGCAGGATCGCTCTTCTCGAGTGCTTCACTTTTTGAAGAAAGCGCAATCGTGCCTTAGGCACATCTATCAGACGATGTTTTCACTGGATGTTGTCCCTTCAAGCCTGTTGGCTCTCCTAGCGAGGTTCCAGGATTTGAATGTAGTTCACGAGTGTGTGCGACAGCAATTAGTGGTTGGCGCTAAGGCTGCGTTGTCGCTGGTGCGACTGCATAGGCCAGATGTAGATGTTGCCGCTATTGCTGCTGGGTCACCACCTCCGCCAGAGGGTATGGCTTGGGACATGGTGCCGCACTATCAAGCGGTTGATCATGCAGCGGAAGATATTCTCGACTTCTTTCAGGAACAAACGAACGTTCTCCTATTGCAGCAGTAGTATGATTTGTATCCTGCACATAATTGTACAAGCGTTGTAAAGTTTTATATGCATATGCTGGATGTAATTAATAGTCATTGATATGTAGAAAGTCTGTTAGCTATATATTTCTCGAGTGCGTTGAACTTTGCGATTCTTTTCGTTAGCCTAACGTGTGTTTATCTCAGCACCTTGCCAACCTGTCAGGTGCATTGCAGCTGGGTTGGTGTTTGTCAAGGGTTCGATTAGTGCGTCAGCTACTCAGGATATCGCGATAAGTTCATAGAACATGTGTGTAGAGGGTGGCGCAGCCCCTGAGTGATAAGATTGCGAGAAGATAATGGAAAACACAGAGTTTTGGGGCAATTAGCTTTATTTATTCACAGAATAGTACGAGGTACAATGTGTGGTTAAGTAGCCTGGCTGAATAGCCTTATTTGTAAATGTAAAAACGACTATGGGTAGAAGGAACGCAGCTGTGTGACGTTCCAGGGGTTGGAGTATGCGACTCCTGTCTCGAGATCTTTGAGGCGATAGGCGCCACCTGGGATTACTTCTGTAATCACGTAAGGTCCTTCCCAAGGGGACTCGAGTTTGAGATACCCTTGTTGGTTCAGTCGCAGGACCAGGTCTCCTTCGACAAAGGATCTGGGGAATAGCCTCCTGCTGTGGTAGTTGCAGAGATTTTGCCGGTATATCGTTGATATCTCCGCTGCGATTTCTCGTGCTTCATCGAGGAGGTCGACGAAGTCTTCGAGTGCGAGAGTTGGCTCCTTCTCGCTCTATGCAACCACCCGTGGGGCTTTGTAGCGGACCTCTGCGGGTAGCACCGCTTCAGCACCGTGCACCATGAAGAATGGGGTGTATCCCGTGGCGCTATTTGGAGTTGTGCACAGGCTCCACAGTACGGATTTCAGCTCCTCTGGCCAGCATCCCGTAGCTTGTTCGAGTGGTTGGAGGAGTCGTTTCTTGATTCCGCCGCTAACGAGGCTGTTGTGGTTTTCAACTTGACCGTTGGTCTGACGGTGAGCCACTGAGGCATAGCTTATGTTGATTTCCAGGTTTTCACAGAATTCCTGGAATTCTTTAGAGGTGAAGTTTGTCCAGTTGTCGATGATGATGTTGTGTAGCACCTCGAAGCGGTAGACGGATTCGAAGAACTTGAAGGCGCTGGCCCCTGATTGATTTGTCACCGGCATGGCCTCTATCCACTTGGTGAATTTGTCGACTGTGACTAAGAGGTAGACGTAACCTCCTCGTGAGGACCTAGGGAGCTTGCCGACCATGTCGAGTCCCCATAGTGCGAAGGGCCAAGCCAACGGTATTGGCCTCAGTTCCGCGCCAGGTGCGTGAGGTTTGTCCGCGAATCACTGGCAAGCGTTACAGTGCTTGACGATGTCCTTGGCGTTGCGCATGGACGTAGGCCAGGAGAATCCAGCCCGTAGGGCTTTGGCGACAAGGGCGCGATTGCCAGCATGGTGCCCGCAAGTGCCTTCGTGGATGTCGAGGAGGATAGCCCTTCCGTCTCCATTGGAGACGCACCGTTGGAGCACTCCTGTGATGTTGCGCTTGTACAGTTCGCCATTGATAATAGCAAACGCCTTGGATCGTCGCACGATGTGCCGTGTGTCAGTCGGATCATCTGGCAGCCTCTTGCTAAGTAGATATGTGATGTAGGGTTATGTCCAGGATGGCTCGATCATCATGACGCCCATTGGTCCTTCGAGTCCTGTGTCCATCTCCAGGTCATCGAGTGCCATTGGCTCGTTGGGTGGCGTAGCCCCCAATTCCGTTGATGTGCCTTCTTTCTTCTCTGTAGCCTTTGGCTTGATGGAGCATTCGCAGATGCGCTCGAGAAATACTCCAGGTTGTATGGGGGCGCAGGTGGAGCCAATGTTGGCGAGTGTGTCCGCCTCTTTGTTGCTTTCACGGCCTACATGCCGCAACTCATAGCCGTCGAAGTCCCCTTCGAGTGTGTCGTAGAGGTCACGATAGGCGATCATGTTGTCGCTTAGTGCGCCACACTCGTGCATCGTTTGGTTCACTACCAGTTTGGAGTCGCCGTAGATGATGAGCCTCTTGGCGCCCCAGGCTTTCGCCATCCGCATCCCATGGAGTAGGACTTCGTATTCGGCTTCATTGTTGGAGGCCGTGAACTGCATTCGCATAATGTATTTCAGCTTGTCTCCCTAGGGCGATGTCAGTATGACACCTGCGCCAGCCCTGTCCTTTCGTTTGGACCCGTCGAAGTGCATTGTCCAAAGATAGGACATATCTGGCTTTTCTAGGAGCTGGTTCTCCATCCAGTGCACGAGGAAATCAGGGAGAACTTGCAACTTGATTGCGTCGCGCTTTTCGTATGTGATGTCTCATGGAGACAACTCGATTCCCTAAAGTGCGACTCGTCCGGTGGCATCGGGGTTGTGGGTAGTTGAGGATATGCCCAAGCGGGGCATCGTTGACTACCACGATTGCGTGCTCTTGGAAGTAGTGGCGCAGTCGCCTGTCCGTCATGAAGATGCTGTATGCCAGCTTCTAGTAGTGCGGGTACCGCTGTTTCGTCGGCGTGTGCACCTCGCTGAGGTAGTAGACTGGGCTCTATACCCCGTGGACCTTGTTTTCTTCGGCTCATTCCACCACAAGCACTGTGCTGACCACTTGGTTGGTGGCAGAGATGTAGAGCAGCAGCGGCTCTTTTTCACGTGGAGTCACTAGTACATGTGAGGTGGATAGTAGACGTTTGATGTCTTCGAATGCTGCTTGCGCCTCGTATGTCCACTCGAACTTGTTGGTTTTGTGGAGAAGTTGGTAGAAGGGCATTGACTTTTCGCCCATTCGACTGATGAATCAACTAAGCGCCGCGATTCACCCAGCCAGTTGCTGAACGCCTCTTATATTTTTTGGCTTCTCCATGGCTAGTATGGCTTTTATTTTCTTTCGGGTTTGCCTCGATCCCTCTCTTAGAGATGAGATATCCAAGTAATTGTCCAGATGGTACGCCGAAGGCGCATTTGTCCGGATTGAGCTTGATCCAATAGTGGTCGAGGTTGGCGAAGATCTCGCGGAGATCGTCAATTAGCGAAGCTGCCTCCTTGGTTTTGATGACGATGTCATCAATGTAGACTTGGATATTGCAACCAACTTGGTTCTTGAGGCAGGCCTGCATGCACCATTGATAGGTGGCTCCCGCGTTTTTAGCCCGAAGGGCATGGTGTTATAGCAGAACACACCAAAGGGTGTTGTAAACGCTGTCTTCTCTTGGTCTTCCTCCTTCATTAGAATTTGATTATAGCCTGAGTAGGCGTCGAGGAAGTAGAGACATTCACATCCTGCGGTGGAATCGATGATTTGGTCGATTCGTGGCAACGGAAAGTGATCCTTTGGGCAGTGCTTATTCAGGGAGGTATAGTCCACGCACATCCGCAGGATATCCGTGTCTTTTTTGGGCACCAGCACTATATTAGTGAGCCAAGTGCTTTCCATGATCTCGCGTATAAAGTTTGCGTCGAGGAGTCTGTTGATCTCCATTCCGACCGCTTTTGCTCGTGGTTCAGATAGTCGCCATATTGTCTGCATGACTTGCCTGGCGTCTGGATTCACGTTGAGTGCGTGCTCGGTGAATTCCCTGGGAACCCCTAGCATGTCTGCATGACACCAGGCGAAGATTTCCCAGTGCTCACGGAGGAATTCGACGAGCGCAAGTACCTATGCGGAACTCAAGTTGTTGGCGATGAGGGCCATCTTGGTCGGGTCCGTTGGGTGGACTTAGACTTTATTCGCGTGCACCGACGAGTTGAAGGACATGTCAGGTGAGCCTTGCCTGCTTAGGGGAGGCAGACTGTTGTCTATCGACTCCTTCAATCTTGCGAGCTTCTCCTGCATGTTGAAGGACTGGGAGATTCTGTTGAATTCCTTGTCACAGCTGTCGGACCTCTCGAAGCTCCTATTGATTGTGATGACTCCGTTCGGACATGGCATTTTCATCTGCAGGTAGGTGTAGTGCGGCACTACCATGAACCTAGCGAACACGACTCGTCCGAGGATGCAGTGGTACTGTGAAGGCCAGTCGACGACTTCAAAGTCGATGTGTTCGCGCTGAAAGTTTATTGGCGTGCCGAAGATGACGTCGAGGTTGATTTTGCCCAGGGGATATATGCCCTTGCCTGGGACTATGTCGTGGAACGTCGTGTCTAAGACCTCTAGACAAGTCAGAGGGATCCTCATTGCACGCAAGGTACTCGCAAACATGAGGTTAATGCCGCTTCCGCCGTCCATGAAGACATGACACATGTCGAAGCCTCCGATCTGTGCCTCGAGTACGAGGTTACAATGGCCTGGACGAGGGACTTGGCGTGGATGGTCACGCTTGTCGAAGGTGATGTAGGAGTCGCTTCCACTGAGGTACTCAGTGGTGGAGGGCAGGGAATTTGTCGCCAAGTTGACTTGGCGAGTGATGGCCTTCTGCACCCGATTTGAGGGGCGTCCCTTTTGGATCATCATGTTGCCTACGGCCCGTGGGTATGGCTCGCCTCCATGATGCTAGACTGGCGCGACCGCGGGTGGTGGTGGTCCGGGCGGTGGTGGAGGAACTCCATGTGCCACAGTGCCTGGGACGGTTCCATAGCCCCTGTTGATCGCGTCACGATTCATCCGAGCCAGGCCCTCATGGAGCTTGAGGAACTCGCGATAGTCCTTGAGGAGGTGGCTGGATTTCTTCTTGCCGTCATGCTTGTCGATGTAGAAGTGCACGTTGCATGGCCCGAACAGTTTGTCCTCGATAGATGTCGCGGGTGCCTCTTCGCGAGTGCGGCGCTGCCATACTTGCGTGTTTTTCTCGGAGTCGCGGTATCCACCGCTACGATAGCCGCTGTTGCGGTTGTCGTCGTGTTTTTCGGCATAGCCTTCTACGACCATATTTACATCGTTGCAGTCATCGTAGATGCGCCTTCGACGCTTGCTTTGACGGCCACGTCTGCGTTCGATTTCCGATTCGTCGTCTGAGTGAACGCGGTTTTTCACCGAGTCTTCTCCATCCCCCCACCGATTTGCGATTTCCATCAGGTGGTCAATTGTCTTGGGCTTCGAGCGGCGCCGCTCCTCCCTAAGCTCTATGCGGCGAACACCACCGTTGAACGCGTCAATCGCGCGATCCCCCGAGATGTTTTTTGCGGAGTTCTTGATGATGGATCACCTCTGGATGTACGAGCGCAGTGACTCGCCAGATCTCTGTTGGCAACTTCTTAATTCTTCGATTGATGCGGGCCTTTTGTAGGTGCCCTTGAAGTTGTGGACGAAGCTGTAGACCAGCTCTTCCCAGCTGCGAATGGACCCGCGCGGGAGGTTATTGAGGCATGCGCGAGCGGCACCCTGCAGCTGTAGCTGCAGGCACTGCATGGCCGTGCTTCGACTCCCGCCGTGGAGCTTGACAGAGGAGATGTGGTCCTCCAACCAGATTTTCGGGTCATGTAGACCGTCAAATTTTGGGTTCTCCGATGGGAGTTTGCACCCCTTAGGCATGCACTTCTGCCTGATGGCTGTGCTGAAGCATCTACCACTGCAGAGCTCCACGTCTTCATCCTCTGAGTCAATCGAACAGGCACGTTGTGCGCGCATCTTGTCGACTTTGCACTGCGTGATGTCATCATGCGCGTCGTAGTCGCGATCGTGCCGTCGTGAACGGCGACGTCGAGACAGGTCGTGGCTATCATCGCTGGATGAAGGCGAGGAGTAGCATTTTTCCAGAGCCTTGCCTTTCTTCAGCTCCAGTGTTGGCTCCTTGTCGAGGGCGGCCTCGATTAGCCCCAAGCCCACGATCGTAGATCGGTGCATGGTAGCTCGTTGATCTCCAGCTGGCGGCTGGTTGTTGAGGAGGTACATGGTGGCCGCCGTTACCGCGGGTTGCAGCGTCTTCAGGAGCACATTGCGACGCGTATCCACCGTCATGGATCCAAAGTCAAGGACCTTTGCGGCTTCCATGTGCTCTTGCTCGGTGAGGTGGGCTAGTCGAGATCGCCTCTTGTTGGCGACGTACTCGTTGCATTTGGAGGAGGATATTCCGTGGGAGGAGAGCCCAGCTTGTCGGAGGCTCGACTCGTCTGCCGCCCTCTTACGCGCTTTGAGTTGCGCGATCGTATGTAACTGGCGTTTATATTCCTCCTTCAAGAGCCAATGGTAGCCCATCAACAGTTCCTGCGGACAGCCGAAGGGCAGAGGATTGCCTCGTAGGGCTTCTCGACAGTGGGCCCACTCGTTGTCGTTGAGCCTGATCACTATGCGTTCTCCAGTGTTTTCATTCACAATGGTTGGCGGCTCTCCTCCATTGTTGACAGGCACGCCGTTGCCACTGTTGGTGGGGCCACCGTTAGGTATGCCGCCATTGGGCGGGTTGCCGTTTGGTATACCCCGTTTGGCGGCCCGGTGCCAGATCCATTACCACCGTTATTGCGATTGGCAGTGCTGTCGCCGATGTTGATGATGGCACACATGAAGTGGTTGGGGAAGATGTTGCTCCCACAACTTTCAAATCCGGAGCCGTAGGCTCCATCTTCAGTGGCTAGGTCACCCCGATCGGATTCGCGACTGCTGTTCCTATCTGTGCACTCAGCTGTTGCCGAGGCGTTGAGCTTGCTGAGGTTGCCGATTGGTGGAGGGAACCACGATGCTGGAGAAATCAACAGTGTCGTCGGGTGGTCAGGCATGCGAAGCGTGCCTAACTGGCCCACTTGGAAGCAGAAGCTACCGGTTGTTAGGCTGATCCCGTCGCCCACGGAATCGAAATCTGGGCGAGTGGCTGGTGAGTGGACGGTGAAGTCGAACGCGTCGAAGAGTTGGCGAATCTCCGCTGTTGCGGAGTTGTAGCTCGTGGTTGATGGGGCCGAAGAAGCCGCAACATCAGCACTCCCAATTCCAGAGACGGCGCCAATTGACGAGGGTTTAACTCATCAATACCCATTGTTATGGGCTTGGGTTTTGGAGAAGGAGGGAGCGTTGGAGGCATCGGTCGGCTAGCAAAGAACCACACAGGGATGCAAGGTTTACCTAGGTTCAGGCCTCGTAGAGGTCCCTACTCCTGCTTGTCTGCTCTTGGAATTAACGAAGGAATCGAAGATTACAATGGTGCGCTGATGCAATCTGGCGAGGGTTGTGGAAACTAGGGTTACGTGTGTCCTTCTCGCTGCCCCCTCCTAGCCTTTATATAGATAGGCTAGGTCTCGGGTAGCAGGTCGAGTTGGTTATAGATTAGGGTTTTCCCTTGGAACTTTCTATCTTGAGTTTCTTCTTCTCTCGCAAGCAATCGAGAGTCTGTGGGCCACTCAAATTCTCCCCTAGGCCTTGGCAACACCGTGGGCTTCTACCGTATCTAGATCGTATATACCAAACTCGGGTACCTGTAGGGTATACCCATGTTAGTTAGGCTGCAGGAGTGAGGACCACGCTGATTTCCTTTGTTAAGAAAGTAAAAGTGGACCTCATAAAAATGAAAATTGCATCCAAGTCCATGCATTTAGCACAAGGACCCTAAAACTTAGCAATGAAGTGTGTGTTTTCAGGTTTCCGCATACTAGCGTTCATCATGCTAAAGACTATTAGTAGAATCTTTCAATATGCTAAGAATGGAAAAGAAGATCTAATGGTTAACAATGTTTGGATTTGCTAGTCTTGATCCAACGGACAATGCTCAAAGTCAATCCGTACACTATGTAGTGGTATGGTATTATAAGAGATAAGACAAGATAAAGATAAGATAAGAAGTACTGCGAATGGCCGATCTAATTCTAGGTCTCGTAGGAGCGAGGTGATTGAGAGTTAACACGGTCGGTGGAAGTACAAGTTACAACAAGGACCTCATAAAAATGAAAATTGCTTCCAAGTCCATGCATCATTTAGCACAAGGACACTGAAACTGAGTAATGAAGTGTGTGTTTTGAGGTTTGCGCATACCAGTGTTTATCGTGCTAAAGACTATCAATAGAATCTTTCTAGATGCTAAGAATGGGAAAATCGAGAATGTTCTTTCCTGATAGTTGGGAACTCACAGTGACGACATCATTTACTAAAAGAAGATGCACCCATCTACCTTCGAAAAGACAATTAATCCAAGAGCAATCTATCATGCTAACTTGTAGCTCAAGTTTGACCTAATTTTGTTAAGTTGTCAAGATGCAAAATGTTAGCAAGAAGTTGTAGCTGTTGTCAAAATTTCAAGACCTTTACTATATATATGCACGCTAAACAAATTATGTTTTCTCTCTCCTTCACTGCCTCATCCCCATCCACACACACCGCGACTGGATCATCTCTCCCTCGTCCACAACATGGCGTCTGCCCACACATGCTCGACTTTCCTTGTCGTTCCATTTCACACCCTACGAAGAGGGAGCACCAAGCACACCCCCCGCACGCTGGTTTGAAAGTGTGAGGAGCGTTTTTCTGTGTGCGAAGAAGTGTGAAGGGTCGGGTATGTCTCAGTTGCTCGCTCAAGAAGGACCCGACTGCTTTTCCTTGCTTAACTTTAGGGCCCTTTGTGCTAAATTTATGGACTCTATGTAATTTTTGCTTTTTTGAGTTCTTCGATGTAAACCGTACTCGCTCCCACCGACTGTGTCAAATTTTAACTAGAAGTAAGCGCAATAGATTCCTATTAACATTTTCCAAAAAACTTTTGAAGCTAACCAGGAATTCAGTACATCGAAAACCCCTGAAAAGATTTTTTGTAAAACTTATGAAGCAACCTAGAATTTACTTGTAGTTCAAATTTAACCTAATTTCGATAAATTGGCACAGAGTCTCATTCAAGTCGATAGATTTATCTAGGAAGTTTTAATATTTACAAAAAATGGGAATATCAAGAATGTTCTTTCCTGATAGTTGGAAACTCACATCGACAACATCATTTACCAAAATAAGATGCACCCATCTACCTTCAAAAATACAATTAATCCAAGAGCAAACTATCACGCTTATTGTAGATCAAGTTTGATCTAATTTCGTTAAGTTGTCAAGATGTAGAATCTTAGCAAGAAGTTGAACCTGTTGTCAAAATTTCAGGACCTTTACTATATATATGCACGCAAAACAAATTATGTTTTCTCTCTCCTTCACTGCCTCATCCCCATGCACACACACCGCGGCTAGCTGATCTCTCCCTCGTCCACAATGTGGCGCTTCCCACGGCATCAACCTACCTTGTCGTTCCATTTCACACCCTACGAAGAGGAAGCACCAAGCACACCCCCAACACATTGGTTCGAAAGTGTGAGGAGAATTTTTTGTGTGTGAAGTGAGTACAGTAGTACGAACGATATGGCTCAGTTGCTCACTCGAGAAGGACCCGACTGCTTTTCCTTGCTTAACTTTAGGGCCCTTGTGCTAAATTTAAGGACCTCTATGTAATTTTATCTTTTTTGAGTTCTTCGATGTAAACCGTACTCGCTCCTGCCGACCGTGTCAAATTTTAACTACAATAAGCGCGATAGATAAATTTTTCTTAAAATTTTCCAAAAAACTTCTGAAGCTAACTAGGAATGCAGTACATCAAAAACCATCGAAAAGCTTTTTCGTAAAACTTCCAAAGCAACCTACAATTTACTTGTAGTTCAAATTTGAGATAATTTTTATAAATTGGCATAAAGTCTCATTCAAGTCGGTAGAGTTAGCTTGGAAGTTTTAAAATTCAAAACATATGGTAAAATCAAGAATATTCTTTCCTGATAGTTGAAACTCACACCGATGGCATTGTTTACTAAAAGAAGATGCACCCATGTACCTTCGAAAAGAAAATTAATCCAAGAACAATCTATCATGCTAACTTGTAGCTCAAGTTTTACCTAATTTCGTTAAGTTGTCAAGATGCAGATTCTTAGCAAGAAGTTGAACGTGTTGTCAAAATTTCAGGACCTTTACTATATATATGTATGCAAAACAAATTATGTTTTCTCTCTCCTTCACTTCCTCATCACCATCCATGCACACCTCGGCCAACTGATCTCTCCCTCGTCCACAACGTGGCGCTTGATAGCTATGAGATTCGACATATTTTTGATGGTTTTTATTGATGGTTTTCTTCTAGTTTTGATCGTTTTCTAGCTTTATCTAATGCTAATACTTCAGTAGTGAAGAAAACTTGGTTTTTAATGTGTGTTTCAGGTTCTAAACATCAATAGAAGGTTTTAACTAGAGAAACACAATATTCAGGCGAAAACAATCAAGTCTCTTTTTGGAAGTAATCTAAGGAGGAATACAGTAGCTTTAATGAGCAACTATACGGTGGGAATATTTTTCTGGCCATAAAGTTCCCGCCATATAGTTGCCGCCGCCTCCGTGTCGTCAAAAGGGACAACTTTTGTGATGGGGCGAGACGCAAAATCATAACACATCAGCCGCCATCCCATCTAGAAAGGAAAAAGAAGAGATCCGGAGAAGAAGGGGAAGACGTTCTTCATCTCATAGGTTCTTCATCCGGAGAAGAAGAGATCCCGAACATTACATTACCTGTGATGCAACCTGTTGACGACTCCAAACTTATGGATGTCAAATATATAACTACTTGTGGTTTCCTCGGTGTTTACCGAGCTGACAAGAGGCTCCGATCATATCAGTTTTGTTATCTTGATGATGCATAGGTTGAGCAGGTTTCGTTGCCCTATCCACAAGCTTTCTTGATTGTGGCGAAGGAAAACTGGATCCTCACCAAGGATCAAGTGGTGGAGATCATGGATGAATTCCATCCTTATCAAGAAGAAGATGAAGAAGGAGAGCAGCATGATGAGCAGGAGCAGGAGCAGGAACACGATCCTTCTAGGAAGGGACATCAACAGGAACAGGAGGGATCCTAGGACCCATGGACCAATCAACAGTAGCAAGGGGTTCAACAACGTCCCCTATCAAGATTTTTAGCAGCTCAACCAATGTGTTGGGGAGATTGACCACACGCTACAAGGATTGAATGAGGATGTTAGTGCCTTAAATCACAACTTCAGTCACTTCATGACCCACTTCCCTGACTACTACCAGAAGTATCCGTATCCACTGCCGAACAACGACAACAACTGAGCCTGGCAACAACCTAAGCTTGGGAGAGGTTTGAAAACCTCCAAACCTTGCATTCATATTTTTATTTCTTATTTTGATTTATTTTACTTCTTCAAAATTGCATGTTTACTTTCAGTTCGCATTCCTAAACCAAAAACACAAAAAAATTAGTTGTAACCTTTATTGCAAATTTGATTATTTGTTTCTCTCGGAGATTGCTCAGTTTCAGGTGAATTGGCAATAGGGAAATATAGATGGGGTTTGACTCAAGTACGAGAATGAAGCAAGCAAGAGGAGGTATCACATTCCTCTCATCACCTTTTCTGCAACTTTAAATTAACTCTACAATTATTTACTTGCTTGCACTCGAGCCACTCCCCACTTAGCTGTTATCCTATAAATCTATTCCTTTACTAGTGTCTCCTTTTTAGCTTTGAAATAATGAGCAATGAACTTGGTTAAAAATATTTCTGACATTTTTACAACAATAAAAAGCATCCAAAAGATGACTTGAGTCCATGTTTAGCCCAAACGATTTGATTTTAGAACTACTCAATCCCATTTGAGCTTAATGTAAATAGACTCGATAACACTCTTGAATGAAATTGTTTGATAAAATGGATGCTTCGAAGTAGTAGAGATTATGCCACCGTGTTTTCTAATAATTACAGTAAGATATTGCTTTACACATGTCATTACAACACTATCGTGTTCCATGGGGAACTATTAACTCCGCTGGCCAGCGAACAATCTAAATGTGGGAAACCACTTGATTTTGGCTATTGAGTTATGTAAGCGTCTGTAGCTGCAATGCTATGGCGGGTAAAATTTTAGTCTCCTCATGGTTTCATGTTCCAAGTGAAATTGTAGTACTCCTCTGACCCACTATTTCTCAATATTTATCTATTGGCATCGTCATGAGTGTGCAACACAGTCCCAATTAACATGTTAAAAACGATGGCATGATTTCTCCATGAAAGGGCTAAAGTTTTTGAAACACAAGGAAAGGAAAAGGTGCTTTGAGAGTCTTGAAATTTTGACATGGGAATAGATGAGTTGTTCTTAAATTGAAAGTTTTTGGTGCCAACTTGAGTACTCTTAATTGATTAAAGAAACAAGAGCAAAAAGTTTTCATCTCTCAACAAAGAGAGACACCAAAAGAATTTGTTTCACTTTCTTAACTAAACTTTTGACACTTTCTCAGGCATATGATTTATTTGCTAGCAAGATATACGTGGTTAGGAAGTGGACTTAGTGCAATCTTGTGAATACTTGTATGATCATGTTTAAGATTGCAGGAATTGTGAAGAAAAGAATTTGACACCAATTTGTGCTTGTAAGTTCTTTTATTTCAGTCTCGAATCTCCGCTATTCTTCCTTATTTTCTTGTCACTCAAGGGCGAGCAACATCTAAACTTGGGGGAGTTGATAGCTATGAGATTCGACATATTTTTGATGCTTTTTATTGATTGTTTTATTTTGGTTTTGATCATTTTCTAGCTTTACCTAACGCTAATACTTCGGTAGCAAATAAAACTTGGTTTTTAATGTGTGTTTCAGGTTCTGAACATCAACATAAGCTTTTAACAAGAGAAACACAATATTTAGGTGAAAACAAGCAAGTCTCTTTTTGGAAGCAATCAAGGGAGGCATACAGTAGCTTTAACGAGCAACTATATGGTAGGAATATTTTTCCGACCATATAGTTCCCGCCATATAGTTGTCGCCGCCTTCGTCTCGTCAAAAGGGACAACTTTCGTGAAGAGGCAAGATGCAAAATCATAACACAACAGCCGCCATCCCATCCAAAAAGGAAAAAGAAGAGATCCGGAGAAGAAGGGGAAGACGATCTTCATCTCGATCCACGATCTTCGACCTCCTAGCCATCGCACCCTCATCACCATTACTTGTACTTGAGAGAGAGAGATCTTCACTTTGCAAGATTAGGGTTTGATATTGTTTCTTCCTATCTTGAATTGTGTTGGATTACTTTTCTATTCTTATTGTGCATCTCCACGGTAATATCGAGAAGAACTCCCTTTATTTAATTATATCGACGATGTTTTCTTCTCTCATGTGTGGGTAAGTTCCTTGGGCGTGGGAGATGTAAGGGATTGGTGATATGTGATGTGCCTCCATATATTTTCCATTAGTTTGTGATTGATTTTAATTACTATATTATGTGTGCTTGACTATCTATGGGATGCCTAATGCTTGTTGTCCAATTAAGGGCCTAGACAACATGATGCTTTGTTCTACATAGATAGGATCTTGTTTGCTAGCAGACCGACGACCCCCGAGTGACACAAGTATATCAATGCGAAACTAGTTTGACTCGAGGATCATGAGGAACTACTATGCTTATTGCATTAGTCCGATCCAAGGAGCTTAATTGCTAAGCAACCTGAAGGATCTTAATCGTCTAGTGACTGACCATGGTTTTGGTAACAGACTAGTAGGATTACTGAAGTTGGGATGAAATCTACCAAGAGGAGTTCCCGCTAATTATGGGTTGCTCGCCTACACATATACTTATAAGATTATAATTTTTACACTTATCATTCATCCACCTGCCATACTCACGATCACCATGAACTATATCTCCGTGCGCCTTCTTTGTCATCTGCAGTAAACCACAAACAATGAAATCATTCTTTACTTTTATGCTTTTTATTCCTGAAGATTACATTTTAGTTTTATTTCAATACATCTAGTTTAATCCAAATTTCATTCTTATTTCCACACATACAGTCAATTCACTTGAAGACCTGTGGCAACTTTGAGTGTGATAGAGACTTCATTCATAAACACTTACCTTTGGGCTCCCTGTGGGATCTTCGAAACTAGCTACAAATGATATGTGCACTTGCAGAAATCAGCGCTGCCCACACGTGCGTCGACCTGCCTTGTCATTCCATTTCACACCCTACAAAGGGGAAGCACCAAGCACACCCCCATCACGCTAGTTCGAAAGTGTGAGGAGCGTTTTTCTATGTGCGAAGCGAGTATAGCAGTGTATGGCTAAGTTGCTCGCTCGAGAAGGACCCGACTGCTTTTCCTTGCTTAACTTTAGGGCCCTTTGTGCTAAATTTATGGACCTCTATGTAATTTTCTATTTTTCGAGGTCTTTGATGTAAACCATACTCGCTCCCACCTACCGTGTAAAATTTTAACAACAAGTAAGTGCGATAGATTCCCCTTAAAATTTTCCAAAAAACTTTTGAAACTAACCAGGAATTTAGTACATAGAAAACCACTAAAAAGCTTTTTTGTAAAACTTCCAAAGCAACCTAAAATTTACTTATAGTTTAAATTTAACCTAATTTCAATAAATTCGCACAGAATCTCATTCAAGTCGACAAAGTTAGCTAGGAAGTTTTAATATTCGCAAAACATGGGAAAATCAAGACTGTTCTTTCCTGATAGTTGGAAAATCACACCGACGACATCATTTACTAAAATAAGATGTACCCATCTACCTACAAAAAGTCAATTAATCCAAGAGCTATCTATCACGCTTACTTGTATCTCAAGTTTGCCCTAATTTCGTTAAGTTGTCAAGATGTAGAATCTTAGCAAGAAGTTGAACCTATTGTCAAAATTTTGGGACTATCATCGGATTAATGACAAGTACGCCATGAGGAGGTCCTCGGGGCATGCGGAAGAGAGGGGTGTGAGACGTATGGTATTCCGGGACGGTGAGGATACCTACTCCCGCAGAGCCGAATATCCGCCGGCTTTGGATCGATCCTACTCCTGCTAGCAATCTAGTAATACAGCAGAGCCGGAATATGGGTTACAAGGGTTTCGCTTGTGCGAGTTGAGATTGTAGACTATTGTGAGGTGCCCGAAAGACTTACACTAGGACGGCTTATATAGATATCCGGCCTAGGGTTTACAAAAGAGACCTATCCAACTATGACTAAGAGTCGGTTACAAAGTACATCTTGAACTACAAGTAACATAACAGGCCTATATCAGTAAGTCTTCTAGGCCTTCCCGTAGCCGTACTGGACTCCGTCTCTTCTCCCTGACTAGGCCGCCCGTGAAGCAAAGCTCTAACCCAAAGTGGGCCACCCTAGTCAGCAAGGCATAGTGAGGATACCTAGAAAGGATATCCCCAACAACAGCCCCTAGGAGCCTCCAAGATCCAGAGTCAGATATCATCATCGTCTAGCTTGATCTTCGGCTTGCAGAATCTTGAAGGGTTCCTGAAACTTCAAAAGAAAGGATAGGATCCGGGTCTCAAAATGAGTCAGACCTATGAATATGTTATTCAGGTTTCCATCTTGAAATTCAAACTAAGCCGGAACTTGGTCTCTGATGTCACCTTACATGAGTCAAGGTCAAGTCACGTCACTAACAGACATTCCTATCAGCACAACCGTTGGTGGGTCCGTCTTTCGCGGAACCGAGGCATCATTTTAATGCATGCACGGAGATCGAGGCGGCGTAATCATCGCAATGGAGTTACCCAGCTCCTTCCACGACGTGTGGCATGGTTACTGTTTACTTTGCACGAATCTTGGCACAGATGAAGAATATAAGGGGTTGAGATTTCTTCCTTCCTCCTCACCAGCGCCAGTTCCTCATTCTTCCTCTCGACGTATCCTGCGAACAGAGCTCTTCTGCCTCCCCCAAATCCCACAGAACCGCCCACCCTAGGTCACTGGTGCCCAAAAAATGGCCGAGGCTTCATCTTCTGCTGCGGCGGCGACGGCGGCGACAACACCTGCGGTGGAGAAGGAGAAGTTCCGCGGGGTCTGGATCCTGTGCGTCCTTGATGACGCCAAGCTCCGCGTCATCAAGAACGAAGGCTCCTCCGCACCGGCGATTGGCAGAGCAGCTATGGACAAACCATCCCCACCCCCAGTACCGACGAGCGAGTGCACTTCGGCACTCACCTTGACAGAGGTTTGAGCTTTCCTCCCTCAGACTTCTTTTCTGAGGTCATAGATCACTATGGAGTTCAACTCCACCATCTTCCCCCAAAATCTATTCTCGAAATGAGCGCTTACTCCTCTTTGTGTGAGGGGTATCTCGGTATTAGGCCGAGTCTTATTCTCTTTCGGTATTACGTTCATACCCGGAGAAATTCTATCACCGTCGGTAATCCTTATATTACCGGGACTCTTAGCTTTTCTGTTAGGAGAGAACATATCTATCCTAGGATTAAGGATAGTGAGTCGGAGAAGCAATGGCCGTCCATGTTCTTCTATCACAAGGACAAACCGGCTCCTGTCAAAGCATCTGCTTTGCCGGTTTTTGTTGATGGCGCCACCACGCCCCAAGAGTCCTAGGATGCGGATCCTCCAGCTCTCACTGATGATCTGTGATGTCTACGCACTTCTATTTTTGTAGACAGTTGTTGGGCCTCCAAGTGTAGAGGTTTGTAGAACAGCAGCAAGTTTTCCCTTAAGTGGATCACCCAAGGTTTATCAAACTCAGGGAGGAAGTGGTCAAAGGTATTCCCTCTCAAGCAACCCTGCAATCAAGATACAAGAAGTCTCTTGTGTCCCCAACACACCCAATACACTTGTCAGGTGTATAGGTGCACTAGTTCGGCGAAGAGATAGTGAAATACAAGTGATATGGATAATTATAAGTGGTAACGGTGATAGAAAATAACTTGATGGCGTGGAAAAGACTAAAGCAAAACTGAAATAAAGATGGAAACAAGCAAACATGTAACAGATCTAGTAGCAAACGGTGTATCAATGCTTAGAGACAAGGCCTAGGGATCATACTTTCACTAGTGAACACTCTGATATAAATATCTTCTCTTTATGATACTACTCTTAACTACTCTCCGGTTGGACACTCTAATCGTTGGTAGGGCTATAACAGCACTCCTCAAAGTAAGCCTTTCCCATCTAGAAAACCCCACACTATCACCTTGAGTACTAGATAGGTCCAACAAACACCACGATTTCATAGAAACATCCAACTCCAAATATAACTCATAACAAGTATTTGTAATCTCTAGCCTAAGTGCCACCATGGTGAGCACGCTGTCACTTTCACACACATGGGGAGAGCAGAGATTCATTAAAGCACTTGAGTAGCAGAATAGATCTATAGATTACAAGCTCATGATCACAATATGATCATGCATAGAGAGAGATGAACACATAGCTACCAGTAGAACCCTTAGCCTCGAGAGAGAACTACTCCCTCCTCATCATGGGAATCAGCAACGGCGATGGAGATGGTAGTGGAGATCGATGGAGATGGCTCCGGGGGCACTTCCCGTCCCGGCAGAGTGCCGGAACAGAGACTTTCTGTCCCCCGAATCTCCCCTTCGGTGGCGGCGGCGCTACGAAACTTTTCGTGGCTGGAGGCTTGATTATTTAGGGTTTTGGTATCGGGAGGCTCTTATAGGCGAAGGAGACAAGGTCGGTGGCCGGCCAGGGGGCCCACACCACGCCCTGGCACGGCCTAGGTGGACCCGCGCCTAGGGGTGGTATGGCCACCCTATGGCCCCTCTCAGACTCTCCTTCTGGCTCCGTGAGTCTTCCGGGAAAATAGTAACTTTGGCTTTTGTCCCGTCCAATTCCGGGAATATTCATTTTCTGACTTCCTGGAACCAAAAACAGCAGAAAACAGGAACTGGCACTGTGGCATCTGGTTAATAGGTTAGTCCAAGAAATCATATGAAAAGTACTCCAAAGTTGGAACAGAACACAAGAAAGTGGATAAAACCAAGCATGGAACATAAAAAATTATAGATACATTTGCAATGTACCAACATCCCCAAGCTTAACTCCTGCTCGTCCTCGAGTAGGTAAGTGATAAAAAGAAAGAATAATTTTTGAGGTGACATGCACAATCAAAGACTTGATCAAAGTATTTGCAAAACATTCAAAGCTGGGATCATAGTACTTCAATCATAGCATGAAAGACAAAGTTCTAGCAATAAGCAAAGAAACTATGATGCAACAAGAAAAGGCACAAACAAAAGATTCATGAATAACAATGCTTTGCAAGACGTTTGTTTGTTTCACATAAAGAAAACATAGCATAATATTATTCAGCTTGTCCCTCAATAGAGTAGCAAATAAAAATGCATATGACACCTTCAAAGTTCATAAGAGTGACAAGATACAATAGTTTAAAACAAGCAATATCAAAGTATGCATCAATCAACTAGTCTTGGGACAATGCACATAGAACTAAGAATGGCCACTATGCTCTCAAAGTAAGTGCATAAAGATAGAAGGTGGAGACTCAATATAATGGTGGAAGAAAGGCCTTTTGAAAAAGGAAGTAGGGATTCAAGTCTCATAAAGAGCTTCCAAAAATTATGGTACTTATAGCTTTCAGCTCTCATTGCCCCTATCATAAGCATCTTGAAGTGATTAAGGTTAAAGTGAACAAACTATGGTGTACATGATTGATGAAGTATAAGTCAGAAATCTCATGTCCCTTGTATACGAGGGCCGCTCCTCATGCTACTCAAGTTTAGTCACCGGTAAGTTCTTGTCATCATCAGTACATGTGTATCATAGAGAACTGCCAACGGGGTACCCCTTGCCTGATGATACGGAAGAATCCCCATATCAAAATGACAAGGCAAGCAGACAACGAGCATCTCAACATTCTTCTTATTTACCATGGGAATATGGTGCTTTTTAATCTCTTTCCTCTTTTCAAAATCTCTTTTCTTTTCTCTTTTCTCTTTTTTTTCTCAAGATAGGACTCTTTTTTTATAAGAAGAATGCTTCATAGACAGATCATTATGGTTACGCTGCAGGTTTCCACTATGTCAGCATGGATTAGACCAGCGGCCCAGGCGTTTCTCTAACACATATACATAACTCCATGGACTTACAAGCTCCCCTTTCATTTCACACCGACGACATCCATATACAAAAGTGCATGATATCAACTAGGTACAAGTACCAAGTGCAATGTTAAAAGCGTTCCCCATGAAAGCATGGTTCTGCTAATTCCCAACAAATAATTGCAAGCATATACAACATAGACGACACAATGGTTCAAGTTTATTAAGGGCAAGAAAAGTAAAGTGTGCCATCAAGTTCGTGAGAGCTTTAATCACTAGTTTTCTCATAACAAGTTTAATTTGGAAGGTAAACAAAAGCATGAATATACTTGGAATAGCATAAGCTAGTAGGTAGGTATGGTGGACTCTTTGGAATAACTTGGTTTAGGGAGTTGGATGCATAAGTGGAACTCATACTTGGTTGTGGAGGCTAGCAAAAGACTGGGAGCGGCAAACTAAGAGAGCAATAATGGCCATAATCATGCAGAGCGACAAAACATCATTGATCAAAGCATAAAGCGATACTACAAGTTGAAAACTAAAGGATCATAAAGGCTATGGTGACTTTGGATAGTCATAACATGGTGTGAGCATGCGCCAAGTCAACCCAAATAAAGCATCAAAGGAGAATACCACTATACTATGCTTTAATATGCTAAAATAACGCATGATTCATCCAAGGCACATTAAGCAATCTCAATTGTTTATAACAAGTCATGCTACAGCAAAGAATGCTAAGCATAAAGCCAAAACAATATCAAGCATGGCATGATAAAGCATAGGCCACAGTCAAAAACAAGCTCTTTTTACCACATAAGCATGAACTTTCCTACTCTTTTCCAATCCAAACCAAACTATTTGAAACAACTCACAAAGATGATAATAAATAAAGATCAGTGAGCTTGTCTCACAAATCCACAAAGAAGAACTTAAAAGTTCTAAGCTGAAAGCATGAGAAAACTAAGGCTAAACACGGTGCTAGCGAAAGAGAACACTCACAAAACAATAAGAATGAAAACTAGAGTGTTCTAGGCAATGAAAATGGAGCGTGTCTCTCTACAAAAGAAGTGTGTTGGGATCAAACCAACTTATTCAAGCAAACTAAGCAAACTAAAACTAAAAACGAAAATGAAAAAGAAGACGCTCCAAGAACAACATAACTGTGCATGAAACAATAAAAATGAAGTGTTTGGAAGAAACCTGAGATTTTTATTGATGAAGAAGGGGATGCCTTGGGCATCCCCAAGCTTTGACGCTTGTACTTCTTGGATATTTCTTGGGGTGACACGCGTGTCATCCCCAAGCTTGAGCTTTAGTCCATCCTTCATCTCATTACTCATTCCTTCCATACACCTGAAATTTTTCCTTCATACAAAACTTCACACAATCTCATTAGCAACATTAGTGCACTTAAGATAAATAAGTCTTCAGGTTCAGTTCTAACACCAAATAAACTTCCATTAGAACACTAGCTACTGTAGCAATTCCCTCAAAAAGCTCAATTCCCCAAAATAACCCAAGAAGGAACCAACAAGAAGCAAATGCAGAAAATGGCATAAATCTGTCAAAATAGACTAGCAGGTAAAGACGAATTTTTTCGAAGACCTTCAGTTGCTCAAATCAGAAAGTGTTAAACTAACGAAAGTTAGATAACAACCTGGGGCAGAATCACAAAACATTACAGCTCAATCCGACATACAGAGATCTCTCACGAATTTTTACGGTGAAGCACAGAAATCTGTTTCGGGACAGCAACTTTCCCAATCATTACTTCTCTCTCATTAGAGGTTACTCTTGGCACAAAAAGCAAATAAAAAGGATAAAGAGAGGTTATTACAGAGGTAATAACTTCCAAGACTCATCTAAAACTTTTGGGTTATCTCCCAATAAGTACTTTTCTTTAACGCCTTTAAGTTAGGCATGATAGTTTGAGAAGATGCTCACATAAGAAATATGAATTGAAGTAAAAGAGAGCATCAAGAAGCAAATTCAAAACACATTTAAGTCTAACCCACTTCCTATGCATAGGAATCTTGTAAATAAACAAGTCATGAAAGCACAAAGCAACAAGCATAGGAAAGCAAAACAAGTGTAGCTTCAAAACTTTCAACATAAAGAGGGGAAACCTTATATTATTGAGATACATAAAACCTTGTTTCCCTCTCTCATAATAACTTTTAGTAGCATCATGAATAAAATTAACAATATAATTCTTATCATGAACCACATGCATAAAATAATTAATACTCCCCACATAAACATAGTCATTCTTATTAATTGTAGTGGGAGAAAATTCAACAAAATAGCTATCATTATTATTCTCATCACCATAATCATCAAATATAGGAGGCATATTGTGATCATAATTACTTTCCTCCTCAATAGTAGGTGGACTGAAAATATCATCTTCATCATTACAATCATCATATATTGGCGGTATAGCATCCTCATAAGCAATAGAATAGTTATCTTCCCAAGTGTGTTCATTTGTAAACATATGATCATTGGAAGGATCATGGATAGCACTAATAGTACAAAAATTATTAATATCATCATTTTCAGAATTGGTCCCAAAGATATTTTCAATATCAAAAGAAGTGCGCTTTTCCCAATCATGATCACTACTATAGGTAATAGGCATAGGAACATCATCTAGTTCAGAATCATCAAAAACTATAATAGGAACAACATGCTTAGGGGAAAATAATGTTTCCTCTCTCCTTTTACTCCTCCTCTTCTTCTTTTTCTTCTTCTCTTTAGGAGGGAGAGGCTTGAAAGGAGGCTTCTCCATATACCTTGGTTCATTGTTAGATACAATAGAAGAAACTTTGGAGGATTCCTTCTTTTCATTAACAAGTTCAAAACACATATTAGTCCTGTCATATTTTGGTAAAATATCATCTTCTATAATATTTTGTATGTAAGTATTCGTGTGACAATTGTCAACACAATAAAGATGACAACAATGCAGGACGCTATTCATATCAAAAGCACTCATATCTAACAAAGAAGTTTTTCTTGATAATTCTTCACACCCCAAAAATAAAGTAAGCTCATCACACTGATTAGGAGTGGTCATGTCATCACAATAAACTTGCAATACTCAAAGAAAAGTTCACAAATAAAAGGATAGAGGGCACAAACTTTTTTACCAAGATAATTTAGAGCCCTATATCACATTCTAGTTTTTTCATTCCTATGGATGATAGAATATTCTTCTTCAACTTGATTACTCTCACAAGGTCTATGTATTCCACAAAAATTAACATGCTTATAAGAAATAGTACTTTCAGAGGTTTGAGCATGTTTATTGCTATCATTAATAACAATTTCATTTTCCATGCAAGTGTCTTTAAAAGGCTCATGATACATGTCCCACTTTTCTTTAGGAGCATTAATACTAGAAGCAAAGGTTTTAAAATAATCAATAAGAATTTGAGGATCAAGACCATATTTAGCACTAAGCTCTTGAAAATCAGCAGTTTCAGCGAAAGAGTTAATGCAATCATACTCATAGTTTATACCTGGTTCTTTACCTTTGTTGTTATCCCAATCTTCGATATTGCTTTGAATTGTTTCAAGAAGATCCCACTTAGCTTTAACCTCCTTACTCGTGAAGGATCCCTCTAAACAAGTATCTAGATAGTCCTTGTAATGTCCTGAAAGCCTAGCATAGAAATTATTAATAACAATATTACGGGGGAGCTCATGAATGGGACATTTGAGAATTAGTGACTTCAATCTCCCCCATGCTTGGGCAATAATTTCTCCATCACGAGGATGAAAATTATAAATGTAATTCCTATCTTTATGAATTTCATGAGGAGGATAAAATTTAGAGTAAAAGAGAGATTCAAGTTCCTTCCACTCCAAATGATGAGGATCATCTAGTAGCTCATACCACTCCCTTGCTTTGCCCTTAAGTGAAAAAGAGAATAACTTATTCTTGACGTGATCTGTTGTAATACCTACACACTTGAACAACCCGCATAATTCATGTATAAAGAGCAAATGATCACCAGGATGGACAGTTCCATCTCCAAAATAGTAGTTATCCATAACACGATCAATAATTTTTATAGGTATTTTGAAAGGGATGCTTTCAGTATGTGGATTCAAAATATCACAAGTATCATTAGAATTACCACATATGGGAGATAAAGTATCATTAGAGCAAATTTTCTTCCTTAAAATTGGGGAACTAAAGAGATCATTTTCATAAGAACGAACTTCCCCAAGCTTAGACGTTTCCATAGCATTTGTAACAAAGATGTTCAAAAGATTCATACTAATAACATTGCTATTAGCATGCAAAGAAAGTTCCATGGGTTTTTTAATTTTCTTTTCAGACAATTCAAGTTCTAACTTAGGAAAAATACTAAAAATCTCTCTAATTTTGTTGTTGTTTTCCATTAAGCCTAACTAGTGAAAACAAGAAATAAAAAGACAAAATTGTAGAATCTTAAGGAAATAACTTCGAGCACTCACACCGGAGGATGTGAGTACCTTTTACCTTACCTCCCCGGCAACGGCGCCAGAAAATAGCTTGATGTCTACGCACTTCTGTTCTTGTAGATAGTTGTTGGGCCTCCAATTTGGAGAGGTTTGTAGGACATCAGTAATTTTTCCCTAAAGTGGATCACCCAAGGTTTATCGAACTCAGGGAGGAAGTGGTCAAACGTATTCCCTCTCAAGAAACCCTGCAATCAAGATACAAGAAGTCTCTTGTGTCCCCAACACACCCAATACACTTGTTAGGTGTATAGGTGCACTAGTTCGGCGAAGAGATAGTGAAATACAAGTGATATGGATAATTATAAGTGGTAACGGTGATAGAAAATAACTTGATGGCATGGAAAAGACTAAAGCAAAACTGAAATAAAGATGGAAACAAGCAAACATGTAACAGATCTAGTAGCAAACGGTGTATAAATGCTTAGAGACAAGGCCTAGGGATCATACTTTCACTAGTGAACACTCTCATATAAATATCTTCTCTTTATGATACTACTCTTAACTACTCTCCGGTTGGACACACTAATTGTTGGTAGGGCTATAACAACACTCCTCAAAGTAAGCCTTTCCCATCTAGAAAACCCCACACTGTCACCTTGAGTACTAGATAGGTCCAACAAACACCACAATTTCATAGAAACATCCAACTCCAAATATAACTCATAACAAGTATTTGTAATCTCTAGCCTAAGTGCCACCATGGTGAGCACGCTGTCACTTTCACACACATGGGGAGAGCAGAGATTCATTAAAGCACTTGAGTAGCAGGATAGATCTATAGATTACAAGCTCATGATCACAATATGATCATGCATAGAGAGAGATGAACACATAGCTACCGGTAGAACCCTTAGCCTCGAGAGAGAACTACTCCCTCCTCATCATGGGAATCAGCAACGGCAATGGAGATGGTGGTGGAAATCGATGGAGATGGATCCGGGGGCACTTCCCCGTCCCGACAGAGTGCCGGAACAGAGACTTTCTGTCCCCCGAATCTCCCCTTCGGTGGCGGCGGTGCTACGGAACTTTTCGTGGCTGGAGGCTTGATTATTTAGGGTTTTGGTATCAGGAGGTTCTTATAGGCGAAGAAGACAAGGTTGGAGGCCGCCCAGGGGGCCCACACCATGCCCTGGCATGGCCTAGGTGGACCCACGCCTAGGGGTGGTGTGACCACCCTATGGCCCCTCTCCGACTCTCCTTTTGGCTCCGTGAGTCTTCCGGGAAAATAGTAACTTCGGCTTTTGTCCCGTCCAATTCCGAGAATATTCATTTTCTGACTTCCTGGAACCAAAAACAGCAGAAAACAGGCAACTGGCACTATGGCATCTTGTTAATAGGTTAGTCCAAGAAATCATATGAAAAGTACTCCAAAGTTGGAACAAAACACAAGAAAGTGGATAAAACCAAGCATGGAACATCAAAAATTATAGATACATTTACAATGTATCAATCTGCTTCTTGCTAAGAGGCGGATCTAATATCTAATGAAACACAAGGGTCTAAAAGGATCCGATTTGGTCCACTACTGGCTGGCACGCCGGATCCAGCCTCTCCAACACCACGGTGATTGGCTTATGCACTCCATCACCAAGAGCAAGGCGGGTCCTCTCCGGATCTGCTCCTGTCCTTACTCAGAAAAGGCTATGAGTCCCAAAGCAGGTGGTTGATAAGGGAGCGGATAGAGAGGAAAATCCCGGAGCTGTCCTTGGACATGCACATGGCTGATGATCCTGTTGTACCAGTAAGTTTCCCAACAATAACTCGAACTATGTGTTCATCTACACATTATTATTTCTTTCTGCAATACCGAGATATTTCTTCTTTTCAGCTTGCTGACCTCCCCGAGTTAGAGATTTCTCCTCTCGAGGGATATCATCCTGAGATCTCTTAGGATGATGGAGAATTGGTCCCATTGCTGGAGACTCTTACCCGAAAGCGTAGGGCTTCGACAGTTTCCATTGGCACAAAGGAAGTACCTGTTGTGAAGAGATAACTTTCTTCACAAGGTCTTTGTATTTTATTTTTAAATTCCTTCTAAAGTGTAATGAACTTACCTCCTCAGAGCTAAACAACTCACCAAGGGAAAGGGGAAAGGAGGCTCGTCGAAGCCCCTGCGCCATTCAAAGTTAAATTTGACTTCTCCTGCCACATCGCCTCTAACTCCTGCCCCGCAACCTTCTACAACACCGGAGATTACTCCATCTCCGTCTGTCATAGAAGGTCCGACTCTTCATTCTGAGCCACCGAACCTTGGTTCATAGAACGACGTCACCATGGGTGACTCGGTAGTTGATAATGGTGAACCCTCAAAGGGTAATGACCCCTCGGCAGAGGTTTTTGCCGATAACCTTCTCAGCAATCTGGGTATTGCCAAACTTGGCATTACTCGGAAATCTGCAGAAGAGATACAAAGGCTAGCTTAACAGTGCCTAGAGAGCCAAAATATCACCGCCGAGGAAGAGGCACAAGAAGAAGATGACGTCAAGTACTCCGAACTTCTTGAGAAAATCCGTCTTTGCAACGAGAGGCTGAAAGCCAATGTGTTTCCTCCACCACCAGTCATCCCGTCGACCCTCGCCGAGAAGGTTACCACCGAGGTGAACATGAGCTTAAGCAAGCTTACTCATGAACAACATGTAAGTCAGATTTTTAGCTCCCCTTTTTTATTTTATTTCATATCTCCTCTAGCCCCAAGCATGAAGTTGGATAGACAATCTGGATTTATGCTTTCATAGGATGCCAAAGAATGAACTAGTGTATCCCCCAAGGCTCGTGCTAATATTAAAAATATTAGCCGAGTCTTTAGTAGACTTCTAACTCTAGGTATTATTCTGACTTACAGAAAGTTAATGCTTATAACCATGATTTATTGAAGAATATTTGTAACAAGCGGAGAGATATCAGAGCTCTCCGACTTGAGAATGCTCAATTAAAGGTATCCAAGGAGGAGGTTAAAGGTAATCATTTCAGTCCTTAACCTTGCTCTTTTTTTCTTTCATAGTCAAATTACCTATTCAACTGTTGTTCTTTTGCTTTACAACACTGGTCAAACAATCATGTGCAATGATTGAAGAGGCCGAGAATCTTAAGACCCTGGAGGTGGAGAACACCGACTTACGTCGAGGAATAAGCTTAAGGCGGATCACGAGTGTAGCATTGCACAAGTCCTCGAATCCTCCACCATGTCCACCGAAGAACGTGATCAAAGGATCGTGACCTAGGATCAGAAAATCTCGGATATCAATGATGAATTATTAGAGAAAAGGACATCACCGAGGCACTCCGGGATGAACTCTAGAGCCTTTGGGTGGAGAAGACCAAAGTTGACGATGTCATCTTCGGTATGTTTCCTATTTTCTGACTTTCTATTTTTCCGATTCTAGGAGTTTGGATATATCTTCTAACCTTTGCTTTATATGCGCAGGTCCTCTGAACTTACTGGATTCTTCCTCCACCGAGTCTTGCACCAGCCAGCTTACACAAGCCGGCGACTTGCTTCACGATTTCCGCCAATCTTTGGGATATTGACGAAGTACTCAAGGTTCTAGACATGAACAGAATGTCTGGCTTTGAGGTGCGAGACATGGCCAAGGATATGTCCCAACTCATCCAGGACTGGAACATGTCCTATGCGCAGACCACAACATAGAACGCCCTCACCATGGTTATGAGCCACCATGGAAGCATGGAAATCTGGCAAGTAACCAGAGGATATTTGACTGTGTTTGAAGACGGACATGAGCAAGACATCAAGGCCATCATGTACTCCTGTGCTGGATATGGATGTCATGTAGCTGATCTGACCAGCTACGACACTCCTTTCTTCACTCGCGTGGAGACGCCTCCTCCGCCTGCCGAAGTAACATCTGAAGTCTCCGACGATGAGCAAACCGTTTTGGATTTGAACATCTCAGAAAGATGTCAAGGTGAAGGCAATGTCTCTAGTGATCCGGTAGCTCCTACCTCTTCCCCTGCATCATAAAATGCCAGAAAAAACAATGTGTTATTCTGAAACAACCGGGTTGTAAGTAAGTAGTGTAACACTTTTGCTAGTGCTAAGATTTGCTACTTCTATTTAGCACTTTTTGGCTTTATTTTGATGTGCCTAGAATGTTTACATAAGCACTTTATATTTTTTGTCTATACTTATCGTTTATCTGGCTTTCTGCCTCGTCCCTTTCATGAGCCGGCCAACCTTCAACACGGAAACTTTGCCAAGCAACAGATCTCAATTGCTAAACCAGTTTATACTCGGAAACAAATCCGGCTTCCAGTACCAACAATTCACTACTCTGAAAATGCCCGCATCCAGCAATCAGACAAAGAACCCAAGTATAAACTAGAAAATTTATATTTATACCCGAAGGTAGCATTTTTAGAATTGGAAATCTTAACCAGAACAAACATGAGCATAAAGTACTTTCAAGTATTCTAGGATATTTGATTGTGACATGATAATTCGGAAATAAGATGGCAATATAAAACTTCTCAGAATAATTTGACACAACCAACACTTTAGTTCTCATTGAACATGTACACATATATGATTACAAAGAAAGAAATTTAAGAATACGTAGCTGAGCAATATTCCTCGGTCTGTCTAATTCTTCCGGGTTTGTACTACCTCCAGCTCTCTTTCTTTTCTTAGTAGCAGGTCTTTCTTTGACTGGCCGCATAGCAGTTAGATAGTAAGAACCATTGTGCAATACCCGGCTAACTAAAAAGGGCCCTTCCCATACTTGGGAAAGTTTGTGCTTTCTTTTCTGCACAAGCCGGAGAACCAAATTGCCCTTATTGAAAGACTGATTTCTGACTCTCTGGCTATGATACTTGCGTAACTTCTGCTGATAGGCTATTGATCTCATTTTAGCAACGACACGAACTTCTTCGATTAAATCGAGATCATTTTGTCAAGAAATTTCGGCATACTCTTCGATATGAATCAAATCACTAGGAAGAACTGCTTCTGCAGCATAGACCAAGAAGAAAGGTGTGTAGCTGGTTGACCTGTTCGGCGTTGTTCGCAAACTCCATATCACAGAAGGCGATTCCTCTGCCCAAGCCCCCGCAGCACGACGTAGTGGTTCTTCGAGTCTTGGTTTGAGGCTTTGTAGGATTAAACCATTTGCTCTTTCAACTTGTCCATTAGCCTATGGATGTGTGACTGATGCAATGTCAAGCCGGATATTTTGTTCATTGCAGAATTCAGCAAGCTCTCCCATAGAAAAATTTCTCCCGTTGTCCGTCATAATGCTATGTGGATAACCGTATCGGATTATAACATCCTTGACAAATCTTCTAGCTATTGCTCCATCACAACTAGTGACGGGTTTAGCCTCAATCCATTTTGTGAATTTATCCACCATCACTAAGAGATGAGTAAATCCACTTGGAGCCTGTTTAAACGGTCCTACCATGTCAAGCCCCCAGACTGCGAAAGGCCATGTTATAGGTTTTGTTTCGCAGCTGACCAGCGAGAACATGATCTTGTTTGGTGTACTTTTGGTAGCCTTTACACGTCTTGACCAGCCGTTCGACATCTGCCTTGGCTGTAAGCCAGAAAAATCCGTGTCCGAAAGCTTTTGCCACTAAATATTTGGCTATAGCGTGATGGCCGCATTCACCTTCGTGGCTCTCTCGTAAGATTTCCACTCCTTCCGGAGATACGCAGCGCTGAAACACCCCAGACACACTCCGCTTATAGAGCTCACCATTTATGATTGTATAGGTTTTTTCTCATCGGACGATCTGCCGGCTCAGAACCTCGTCTTCGGGTAACTTGCCATCTACCAAGAAATCAAGGTAGGGTTGGGGCCAGCTGGGAATTACAGCCAGAACTGCCACTAAAGACGAGGAAGATTTGGTCGGATATTCGTCATCTACTCCTTTTATAGAGGGAGCTTTGAGGTGCTCTAGAAAAGCGCCATCTGGGGCCTTTTCTGTCAAGAGCCTTTTCTAGATAATGCATCTTCTTCCTCATTTTCTGTTCGAGGGTTGTGTTGAACCTCAAACCCTTCGAACAATTTAGATAATTCATCCACGACAACTCTATATGCTGTCATGTGCTTATTTGCATTACGTATATCCGATACTTGTTGGGTAACAAGATCTGAATCTCCATAACACATTAATCGTCGGATGCCAATATCCTTAGCAATCCAGATTCCATACAGCAGTGCTTCATATTCGGTAATGTTATTCGTTGCTGTGAAGTGGATCTGCAGCACATAGAAGAGCTTATCTCCTTGGGGTGATTTGAGCACCATGCCAGCCCCAAGCCCCCGAGCGCCTTAGACCCATCAAAATGTAAGGTCCAATATTCTGGCTCTAGGAGGGTCATATTTTCCGTTGTCTCTGTCTAATCAACAACAAAGTCAGGAAGGATTTGGGATTTGATTGCTGTACAAGGTTTGTACTCAATGTCGAAAGCTGAAAGCTCTATGCCCCATTTTGTGACATGACCTATAACATCGCTGTTGTTGATTATATCTCTCATGTGAGATGTGCTCACCATGGTAATTGGATGTTCCTAAAAGTAATGTCGTAACTTACGGGATGCGAAAAACACACCGTAAGCCAGCTTTTGATAATGCGGATACCACTGCATTGATTTAGTTAGGACTTTGCTGAGGTAGTAAGTTAGACGCTGCACCAGGTGTTCCTGTTTTTCCTCTGGTCTCTCCACCACCATGACAACACTGACGACTCTGTTTGTCACAGCGAGATAGAGCAACATCGGTTCACGAGGTTCCGGTGCTGGAAGGATAGGAGAAGATGATAGTACTGCTTTTAGGTCTTGTAGTGCAGCTTCCGCTTCGTCAGTCCAAACAAACTTTTTAGTCTTTTGTAGGAGCTTGTAGAGTGGTGCGGCTCTTTCACCGAGCCGGCTTACAAACCGACTGACTGCAGCAATGCAACCAGTTAGTCTTTGAATATCTTTGAGGCGAGTCGGCCTGGAAATATTGAGTATAGCCTTAATTTTTTCTCGGTTCACCTCTATGCCTCTTTGAGAGATAATGAAACCTAACAATTTGCCGGCTAGTATTCCAAAGAAACACTTCTTCGGGTTAAGCATTATGTTGTATTTTCGTAGATTAGCGAATGTTTCCTCCAAATCAGAAATTAAGGTTTCCTTTTTTTTTGGACATCACCGCTATGTCGTCCACATATGCATGTACATTGCGTCCGATTTGATTGTGGAGGCAACGCTGCATAGTGCACTGATAAGTAGCTCCTGAGTTCTTGAGCCCAAAGGGCATCGTAATGAAATAGAAGGTTCCGAAGGGGGTTATGAATGAAGTTTTGAATTTGTCTGATTCCTTCATTTGAATTTGGTGATAACCGGAATATGCGTCGAGAAAACATAGGAGTTCCGAGCCTATCGTAGAATCAATAACTTGATCAATTCTAGGCAGAGTGAACAGATCATTGGGACAAGCCTTGTTCAAGGTAGTATAATCAACACACATCCTTCAATCAGTGGTGTCCTTTTAGGGACCATTACAAGATTGGCTGACCACTCAGTGTGGATGACCTCTTCTAAGAATCTGGCTAACTCTAGCCGGGCTAATTCCTTAAGTATTGCTTTTCGCTTTTCATCGCTGAAATGCCGTAAGGATTGTTTGACGGGTTTAGAGTTTGGGTGTACATTTAGAGTGTGCTCAGCAAGTTCCCTAGGTACTCCGGTCATGTCAGATGGCTGCCATGCAAAGATATCTTGATTTTCTTGGAGGAACTCGACGAGTGCGCTTTCCTATGCACTATCTAAACCTACACCTATCTGGGTCACCTTGGAGGGGTCATCATCCTTCAACAGCGTCGCCTTCGTCTCTTCTGATGCCTTGAACTCCGGAGTCAGCTTTGTCACCTCCTTCTTCATCGCGGACATCTCGGACGGGTTGATGGTCTTCTTGATCTTCTGGTACTCCTGGGCGTGCAGTACGGCTTCAGCAAAGGAGGCATTTCCATCCTTGCATTCTCGTGCTTTCTTCGGGTCTCCCCTGATGGTGATCATGCCCTTTAGACATGGAAGTTTTATCATATTGTAAATGTAACACAGACGAGCCATAAAGGCCTAGTAAGCTGGTCGTCCGAAGATTGTGTGGTATGCGCTCTTGAATGATACCAGTTCGAAAGAAAGTGCCTTCTTCCAGTAATTCTTTGGAGTTCCCAAAGTGACATCCAAAGTGATCTCTCCCAGAGAATTTGCTTGTCTTCCGGGGACAACTCCATGGAAGATCACATAGCTGTGATTCATCTGTGTTTCCAAGATCCTCATCCAACATAGCATTTCAATGTAGAGGATGTTCATGGTGCTGCCGCCATCCATGAGAGTCTTGAAGAAACCATAGCTGTCCATAAGTGGATTGATGACTAGAGCGTACTTTCCTCGCCTGTGCAACTTAGGCGGATAATCAGCACGGTCAAAGGTGATTGTCACTTCCGACCCATCCAAAAACTGCGGGATAGCCAGAACAGTTGCGTTGAGCTCATGCAAAACTGCTTTCTTGACCTTAGTTGGTTGAGACCCAAGGAAAGTGACGTAGGTGTCTTTCTTCGTTGGGAAGGTCTTCTTTCCATCTGACTTGGGATTTGAAGGGTCAGCTTCCTCCATGTCGGAATCTTCCTTGGTCTCCTTTTCTTTCTCCTAATTTTTCTTTCCCTTCTTCTTCTTAGCCTTGTAGCCAGCGAAATCATATTTTTTGATGTCGGCATTGAAACGACACTCAACGTTAGTGTGGGACGAGCCCCCGTTGGCATCTAAGTGATGCACACCCGGGTTGTTGGCAATGTCTGCCTAGGAGTAGGTTTTGCCAGGCTGTTGGTCTCCTCTATCCTGGACTCGTGACGTCCCACGACCACGTCTGCGGTCGCCTCCGCGCCCTCCTTGTCCTCCAGACCCTAAAGTAGAAGCGAGTACTGTGGTTTTCGTGTTGGGCTTTTCTTCCGAGGTGTTCTTGCGCTTCTGAGCTTGTTGCTTTAGCTGTTTTGCCGACTATGGTACCGCCAGGACATTTAGTAGTCCTTCTGCATCGTCATCAGCATCTGCATATTTTCTTTCCGTTTCTAGCATCTCTCCTAGATCAGTGACCTTATTGCACTTCAAGCGGTTTGGGAGTCCTGCAATGAAAGCTTCAATCACAGTTTGATCATTTACCCCTTCACAAGAGTTCTTATTATTGATCCATCGTCCGAGGTAATCTTGGCAAGTTTCTCCGACTTTCTGGGTGCAACGCTATAGGTCTCCTACCATACAGGGCCTCCGATATGTGCCTTCGAAATTCCAAAAGAACGCGCTTTGCATATCATACCAGTTGTGGATGGTATTCTCCGGAATTTCATTAAGCCAAGATCGTGTCGTCTTCCATAGCATAAGTGGGAGATACCGAGTCGCGACCAAGCTATTTCCGCCTTTGGTGATGCAACAAGCCTGGAAAAAATCCTGGAGCCAAGTATCTAGCCGGGCCACTCCATCATAGGCTTGGATGTGTCTTGAGATAACAACTCCTTCCGGGAAGTGTGTTTTGTCGAATTCGTGGTCCGGAGCATTTTGGACCCACGTAGATATCATTGTTCTCGTAGCACCGCACCTCTATGTTAGAGTTGATCCGGTGTCTCGCGTCACTTGGTGACAGGGAACACCGTCTTAATTGTTGGCTGTGGCTGCGGTGCCTTAGAGCCGGACTTCTGCTTCTGCCACCACCTCCTCCGCCATGACGTCCTCCTTGGCCTCCTTGAGAGCCGTTGTGATGACTGCTTGGTGCAGAGTGTGGTGCAGGTGGGTTGTTTCCGGCTGATCGCCGGCCTCCATCCAAAGTATCATTATTCCGGTTCTGGGGAGGATCTTGATTACGACGAGCCCCCTGCCGGCTTGACTCGGCACGGTGTCCGTCATTCCCCCCACCATGGTGGTGTTCAGCCATACGGATTGTATGTCTAGGAAGTGGCATCCTTTGTTGGTCTTCCTCCTGACGTCACTCGTTGTCTTCTTCCCTGCAATTGTTAGACTCTCGCCGGGGAGGGTGTCTTGGAACCAGTTCTGCAATGGCGTCTCACTCTGCGGCTGGAGAAACAATGCTCTAGTCACATGCGGTTCTATGCCGTTGCCCTAAAGATCTGGTTCTTGAGTAGTTATCTTCCCGACGGTCGGAACGGTAATGTTGTTCCAGGACCCGTTGGGGCCTAATGTCATCCAAGTACGGATCCGTGCAACATTAGTCTGATTGAGAGACCAGTTTTCTGCTTCCAGATTTTGTGACCCTCTATTGCTCTAGACCCTTGGTGAGCAGCTTCACGCCCAACCAGACTTGATCTCGGTTTGGATTGTTCGCCAGGATCTCTTGAGCTGCAGCCGTATTTTGCACAGGTGTTGGATACACCAAATCTCCCTTGCTATTGAGCCGAGGTGCTCCTAGGTCTCCCTCAAATAGGACTTTGTGGACCTCCGGATATTTGTTGGCCTTGACGTGGCCTTTCCGAGTCTTCTGGTGCTGCAGAGAGTTGAACTGCTCCGCAGGCGCCATTCGCTTCTTCTCTTCCATAAGGTTGTTAGCCTCATCCATGAGTACTTGACGACACGCTTCTAGGGCTTGAGCCCTTTCTTCCAATTATGCAGGTGTTAGCTTTGCAGCTGCAGGGATGGGCGTATTTAACGCAACATTGATGAGTTTACGGCCACCAGCCGTAACCATGTATCCATCCACTAGAGTTTCCTTTGGCTCGTCTAGGATTAGAGATCCATCCGAGTCTTCTTCATATTCCTTGGCAACCACTTCCTCTGCTGGAGGATCTTTTGCCGGGGTCTTGTTCTTCTTATTCCTCTTCTTTGCCTTCATGGCAGCACCGATAGCAAAGACGACTTTGGGACCGTTTCCCGGAGTTAAGCTTTGATCGGTACTTTCGAAAATCTGGACGTCAGGATTGTCTCCGAGATCCATGTTATCCTATGCTTTGGGAGAGTTTTCTCTAGATCCTTCATCCATGGCTTCTCCTTCTTCTGCATCTTTGGAGTTGAACTCTTCTCGTATTCCACGGAGAACTTTTGGAAATTCGCCGACGTCATGGAATCATCCGAAGAAGCCAATAAGTCGGTGTTTGTTCCGATCGCCTCCAACACCGAGTCTTTGTTGTCTCCAGCATCGGTAGAGCTGGATCCGGATCCAACATATCCGACAAAGTGTGATGTGTGTGTCCTGAGGTAATTGCGTCTTTCCTCGTGGGCTTCCTCAAAACGCCTGATGGTCTCGAAAACCTCATCCACGCCTGTGCCTTGCAGCATTATGCACCTCAAAAAGGGTTGATCTATTCCAGCATTGGAAGAGCCGGAACCAAAGTTGTTGTCTCGCTCCTCCTGGATTTCAACCTCGACGGATAGATCGATCTGGGATTCAGCCTCGCTAGGGAGATCAACTCCATATTTGACTTGCATCGCAAGATCTGCTTCAGGCTCAGCTTTCTCCACTATCTTCGCAATAGGTGCGGGCTGGGTGGGATTAGGGTTTTCCAAGATCCGGAACACTGCTGCCTCCGCGGACAAAGTGGACCCAAAAACTTCCTCTGCCTCTATCATCACCGATGGGGTGGGTGGGGCAGGTTCAGTGAAACTGATGTAAACATCGATCTCGCCAAAGGACATGATGGTGTAGGCAGTCATGGCCTCCCTAGCCAGAATCCAGGTCTAGTCGAGAACAATGAGAGGGACATCACTAGAATAGAGGACAAGACCAACGGCGATGGTCTCGCCGATTCTAATTCTTGCAGATTCCGCTCGGAACGTAGATCCGAAGCTCACTTGCCCCACGGTGGGTGCTAACTATCGTCGGATTGATGACAAGTACGCCATGAGGGTGTCCTTAGGGCGTGCGAAAGAGAGGGATGTGAGACGTATGGTATTCCGGGATGGTGAGCACACAAGTTTACCCAGGTTCGAATCCGCCGGCTTTGGACGGATCCTAGTCCTGCTAGCAATCCAGTAATACGGTAGAGACGGAATATGGGTTACAAGGGTTTCACTTGTGCGAGTTGAGATTGTAGACTATTCTGAGGTGTCCTAAAGTCTTACCCTAGGATGGCTTATATAGATATCTAGCCTAGGGTTTACAGGAGAGACCTATCCAGCTACGACTAAGAGTCGGTTACAAAGTACATCTTGAACTACAAGTAACATAACATGCCTATGTCGGTAAGTCTTCTAGGCCTTCTCGTAGCCGGACTGGACTCTGTCTCTTCTCCTTGACTGGGCCGCCCATGAAGCAAAGCTCTAACCCGAAGTGGGCCACCCTGGTCAGCGAGGCACAGTGAGGATACCCGGAAAGTATATACCCAACAGGGACCTTTAGTATATATATGCATGCAAAAAAAATTGTGTTTTATCTCTCCTTCCCTGCCTCATCACTATCCACACACACCCCGGTCCGCTGATCTCTCCCTCGTGCAGAACGTGGCGCTGCCCATGTGCATCGACCTACCTTGTCGTTCCATTTTACACCCTGCAAAGAGGAAGTACCAAGCACACCCAGCACGCTGGTTCGAAAGTGTGAGGAGCAAGTACAATAGTTTTAGGAGCATTTTTCTGTGTGCGAAGAAGTATGAAGGGTCGGGTATATCTTAGTTGCTCGCTCGAGAAGGACCCGACTGCTTTTTCTTGCTTAACTTTAGGGCCCTTTTTGCTAAATTTATGGACCTCTATGTAATTTTTTATTTTTTGAGGTCTTTGATGTAAACCGTACTCCCATCGATTGTGTCAAATTTTAACTACAAATACGCATGATAGATAGATTCCTCTTAGAATTTTCCAAAAAAGTTTTCAAGCTAACCAGGAATTCAGTACATTGAAAACTATCAAAAAGCTTTTTCTTAAATCTTCCCACCTTATAGATAAATTCTGACATATACATAGGTGATGCCCTAATACTAGGATGAAAATAGAAGCTGTAAATAGTAAATAATATGTATGGTCAAACTGACGCGACAAGACTGTACTGCGCTAGGAAGTGATGTGGATATCCCATCTATTGATGCAACCGTTGTACCTACAACTACACAAGTATAAGGACCTATCACTCGAGCTCGTGCCAAGCAACTTAACTAGTAGGTACTTTCATTTCTTGGAACTATTCCTCATATACATGAGAATATGATGCTGCCTAAATTAGATGTGTTTGTTACTCTTAGGAATGATGGACCTAGCATGGGCGAGAGGGACAAGCATTGGAGCATGATCATGCAAGGAGATGGCTGCAAACATATGAGGATTGAAGAGGACGCCACTAGTGGATATTTCAGAATTGTGAAGCCACCATAATAAAGATTGAAGGTTTGGACGAAATATTCAAGATTATTACTTCATAGATTCGTCCATACCTTAATTTTGTGCCGCGTCACCTTTATTTTTGGCAAGGCCCATGTTTTTTTCACAGGATTTTTAATAGCCACTTTTTAGAGTCCGTATTTTAGGGGAAAATGCCTTCTAGGGTTGGATTCGGCCACCATACCCATGGCTGGCCGAAACCACAACATTTCCTTCTTAAATACTCCCCATAGTCATCACTTTAGACTCGGATTTTGTTTAGACTAAAAGTTAGCCATCATTGCAACTTTGCCAAGGCTTGAGTGTCGCAGAGACCTCCTGTACTTTGCACCTATTTAGGATTCAGTAAAGCTTTCATCTTTATCCGCAATATCTTGATTGCAATATTAGTTCTTACTTGTTCTCGAATTCAGGTAGGAATTAAGACCCTCGCTGGTCAGGCTGACTGAGCTTCTGCAAGATCAATAACCTCTAGGAGATTGGCCTAGCGATTGCATTGTCGCTCGTGCTCGCACGTGTAATCGGATCGTCAAGCCCGAACTTCACCCAAATCGACTATCACCATCTCATCAAAAGACTGCACACCTTTACCCTATCATGTGGTATCAGATTTCACGTTGCTCGATGAGATTTTACAGTTTTTCCTAGTGTAGATCTATTTTTCCTATAACCCACTAAAAAGCCAACAAATACAATTAGAGTTAGATCTATCCTATCACCAATCTCCGCCTTACATTATCGTTTCAGTTTTTGCATCGTTGAATTCGTGTCTACATTGTCATGTCATGCTGCTAGTTTTAGTGTCTCGTCCTTAGAGTTTCGAGTTCTACTCACATTAGTCACCGCCGCCACGATCGTTGATCACCACCATTGCCATACATCCGCCACCATATTCCGCCACCATATAATCTTTCCACCATAAACCCTAGACTCCGCCACCGCTTTCCTACCACGACACATATCCGACCACTTTTCCTACTGTGGCACGAGTCCGAGTAGAGTTGTTATTTCCATGTTAGTTTTGTTTCCTTCCGTATTGATTCCGTGAGTTTATGTTCCGGCCGTAATTCAAGATGGAGAGCAAAAACAAGTCTAGAATCGCCTCCAAAATGTTTTTTGGCTATACTGGTTTTTGGCCTTGTGGATCACTTTTCTCCATCAGTCATTATAGAGACATTTTTTGGCGCCTGTGCGCTTTCTGGAGCACGGTAGAAAAATTTCAACAAAAAATTTCGGGGCTATCCTGTTTTTAGACCCCGTAGATCAGTTCTAGACACTCGCCATCATAGTAATTTTGGACATTTCGGTTCGCTTTTCAGGGTACTATATTATCATACCATTGCTTGTTGTGTCGTGTCGTGACATCGTTAGTTCTCTAGGCTCATGTCTCTAGTACGGTCTAGCCTAGGATCAACACAGTACCATCGTTGAGCATCTTTTCAACTTTGCATTGCTGTTTTGATAATTGCTAACCCCTTTGCTAAGCCTTCCCAGAGCTCCGCAAATTTCTCCACGTGCATTGTGTTGATCCCTGGTAATCGCTCAGTTCAATCTTTGTAACCACTGATCATTGCGGTTGCACATCACCTTTTTCCTACTCTTTGGTAAGAACTTGTAGGAGCTTTGTATATTGCTTGACGGATTACGCATGTTTCCACCATAATTCCGTACTCATGGGCATATACACCTGTGCTTTTAAGGATTAACCATAGCAGATATACCTCTTGAACAGGCAAACATGACGAATGAAGAGATGCATGCTCACTTCACCAAGCTGTTAGTAGGGCATGCGCAAGATGTTGATACAAGACTAGTGGATGTTGATGTCAAGCTCAACGAAACCATTGATAAGATATAAGGACTAGAGAAATCCTTCAACGACAAGCTCGACGCCATGTTTCAGGAGGTCCTTAGCAGGTTACCTGCACCCGGACCTACACCTGCTGCCGCGCCATGTCCTCAATGGCATCTACCGATTAGGTGGGGCTTACACGATGCGTCCCACACATGGATCATCTATTCCTTCTGCAGCAGCACCACCTCCTTCTCCCACCGCTGAAGCTACTGCACCAATGGCTGCTAACGCTACCACGGCTGACACTTTCATGGGATATGAAGAGGATGGTGAGTACGAGTATGACGATGAGGATGAGTTCGACTAGTATGTCAAAAAACCTGTTGTCCGCCCTCGGCATTACTACCACAACGCTCGACCACTGGTACATAATGATGATCATGTTTCTTAGCTTAAGATAAATATTCCACCTTTTGAGGGTAGATATAATGTTGATGCATATCTTACATCGGAGTTGGAAGTAGATCAATGTTTTGCATGTTTCAGATATCCTGAGAATATGCGTGTTAGTGCTGCTACTTGCGATTTTACAGATTTTGGTTCACTTTGGTGGTCTGAATATTGTCGCGTTAATCATGCTAATATTCCTAATACTTGGACTGCTTTGAAAACTGCTATGCGAGTTTGTTTTGTACCACCAACTTATCAATGAGAGTTGCTAAAGAAAATGACTTGTTTAGAACAAGGCAAAAATTCTGTAGAAGAATATTATCAGGAATTACAAATTGGGATGGTTCATGCTGGTATTGTTGAAAATACAGAACAAATGATGGCTTGTTTCCTTCTTGGTTTAAATAAGGAGATTCAAAACATCTTAGACTATAAGGAGTATCATACCATTACTCGTTTGTTTCATCTTGCTTGCAAAGCTGAACGTGAAGTGCAGGATCGTCAACCACCATGGAGAAGTTCTAACAATTTTGCAGGTCGTACATCGTCGTGGACGTCCCCACAATTAGCGCCTTCTTCGCGTGGCATGCCACCATCACCTACCATGTCCAAATCCACCACGCCATCATCAAGAACGCCTTTAGATGCTCCACTGCCATCATCAAATGGCCCTGCTCGTAGTTCTTCTTCTGTGGCCGCCACAAGCAAGATGAAGGATATACAATGCCGCAAATGCTAGGGATATGGTCATATTGAGCGGATATGCACAACATAGTGTGTTATGATGCTGCGCGATGACGGTGAATACGATTCAGTAAGTGATTTTGATGAAGATACAATAGCTCTTATTGCTGCACGTGATGGGGATAATTCTGATTCTAAAGAGGAGACGGAGGTAATGGGAGTTGAAATTGCTGATCAATACAAGAGCTTAGTTGCACAACGTGTGTTGAGTGTGCAATTGAGCAAAGCTGAGCATGATCAACGCCACAACCTATTCCAAACACGAGGTGTTGTTAGGGAAAGAGCTATACAGATCATTATTGATGGAGGGAGTTGTAATAATCTGGCTAGTGTTGACATGGTAGAGTAGATTCCTCTCCCAGCAAGACAACACACACATTCATATTGCATCCAATGGGTTGAGAGTTCTCGTAAGATCAAGGTAACAAGAACGGTATGCGTGCATTTTACTATTGGTACATATTCTGATTTTGTTGATTGTGATGTTGTGCCATGCAAGCTTGTTCTTTGTTACTTGGTAGACCTTGGCAATTTCATAGAGAATCTATTCATAATGGTAAAACTAATCACTATTCTCTTATGCATGATGGGATTAAAATTGGTCTCAAACCTATGACTCCTGAACAAATTTTAATAGATGATATTGCTAGAGCTAGTAGAGCTAAAAGTGAGGAGAAACACAAAAGTGAGAATCAGATTGTTGCTGAAGATTTTGTACCACCAAAGACCACTAATCTGATTCTAGATATTCTACTAAAATTCGTTTGAAGGGTCCATGTATGCTTGCAAATAAAATTGATATCGATGAACCAGATGTGAATAATACTCAATGTTATGCAATTATTGGCAAAGAGGTTTGTTTTCATTTGAGGATATGCCTCCTTCTTTGCCACCTACTATCGCTAACCTTTTGCAGGAATATGAAGACGTTTTTCCAGCTGAGATGCCACCAGGACTACCTCCTATTAGAGGAGTTGAGCACCAAATTGTTTTAATTCCTGGTGCCACGTTGCCCAACGTGCGCCATATAGAACCAATCCTAAGGAGACAAAGGAGATACAATGCAGAATTTCGGAACTACTTGACAGAGATCACCTTCTTGAGTCCCATAGCCCTTGTGTTGTTCCTATTATTTTGGTACCTAAGAAAGATGGTTCTTCGTGCATGTGTACTGATTGTAGAGCTATCAATAATATTACTATTCGTTACCATCATCCTATTCCATGTTTAGATGACATGCTTGATGAATTGAGTGGCTCTACCATGTTTTCTAAATTTCATTTGTGTAGTGGTTACCACCAGATTCGTATAAAATTAGGAGATGAATGGAGAACAACATTTAAAACTAAGTTTGGTCTATATGAGTGGTTAGTAATGTTGTTTGGTTTAACTAATCAACCTAGCACATTCATGCGATTAATGCACGAAGTTTTACATGCTTTCATTGGATGTTTTATGGTAGTCTACTGTGATGATATTCTGATTTATAGCAAATCTTTAGAGGATCATTTGGAACATTTGCATGCTATTTTCAATGCTTTACGCGATGCACATTTGTTTGGTAATCTTGAGAAGTGCACCTTTTGCACCGATCGAGTTGTGTTTCCTGGATATGTTGTTACATCATAGGGTATGGAAGTGGATCCAGCTAAGATTGAAGCAATTGAGAATTGGCCGCAACCTAAGACGGTCACACAAGTGAGGAGTTTTCTTGGCCTCGCTGGTTTTTATAGGCATTTTGTCAAAGAGTTTGGATCAATTGCTGCGCTGCTGAATGAACTTAACAAGAAGAATGTTCCCTTTTTTTGGGGCGATGCACAACAACAAGCCTTCATGATATTGATAGATAAGTTAACACATGCTCCATTACTCCAACTTCCTGATTTTGCTAAGACTTTTGAGCTTGAATGCGATGCTAGTGGAATTGGTTTGGGAGGTGTGTTATTACAAGAGGGTAAACCTGTTGCATATTTTAGTGAGAAATTGAGTGGGGCTAGTCTAAACTATTCTAGTTATGATAACGAATTATATGCGCTGGTTCGTACATTGGAAAATTGGCAACATTATTTATGGCCTAAATAATTTGTTATACATACAGATCATGAATCTTTGAAGCATATTCGTAGTCAAGCTAAGCTGAATCATCACCATAAAAAGTGAGTTGAATTTATTGAGTCTTTTCCTTATGTTATCAAACACAAAAAGGATAAAGATAATGTTATTGATGTTTCTTTGCCGCACCGTTATACTTCGTTATCTCAACTTGACTTAAAATATTTGGATTGGAAACTATTAAGGAACAATATGTGCATGATGCTGAATTTAAAGATATGTTACGAAATTGTAGAGATGGTAGAACATGGAAAAAATTCGTCTTCAATGATGGATTTATGTTCCACGCTAATAAACTATGCATCCCAGATAGTTCCGTTCGTTTTTTCTTGTTATAGGAGGCGCATGGAGGAGGATTGATGGGGCACTTTGGTGTAAAGAAGACGGAGGATGTTCTTGCTACACACTTGTTTTGGCCACACATGCGTCAAGATGTTGAGAGATTTGTGGCATGCTGCACTACTTGTCAAAAAGCTAAGTCTCGCCTTAATCCATATGGTTTATATATGCCTCTTCCCGTTCCTATTGTCCCTTGGGAGGATATTTCTATGGACTTTGTTTTGGGATTGCCTCATACACAGAAGGGGAGGGATAGCATTTTTTGTTGTTGTGGATCGGTTTTCTAAGATGGCACACTTTATTCCTTGTCACAAAACTGATGATGCTTCGCATATTGCTGTTTGTTTTTTTGTGAAATTGTTCGTTTACGTGGTGTGTCAAATACTATTGTTTCTGATCGTGATACTAAATTTCTTAGCCACTTTTGCAGATGTTCATGGGCTAAGTTGGGGACAAAATTGGTGTTTAGTACTACATGTCATCCCCAAACTGATGGACAAACTGAAGTAGTCTACAGAACTTTGTCTACTATGTTGCGGGCTGTTTTAAAGAACTTAAAATTGTGGGAAGAGTGTTTACCTCATATTGAATTTGCTTATAATCGTTCGTTGCATTCTACCACAAAGATGTATCCATTTGAGATTGTGTATGGTTTTGTTCCTCGTGCACCTATTGATTTATTGCCATTACCTTCTTTGGTGCAAAATAATTTGGATGCTACACAACATGCTGAAACGATATTAAAATTACATGAGACTACTAAAGACAACATAGAACGCATGAATACTAAGTATAAACTTGCTGGGGATAGAGGGAGAAAGTATGTTGTGTTTGATGTTGGTGATCTTGTTTAGTTGCATTTGCACAAAGATCATTTTCCTAATATGTGCAAGTCTAAGTTAATGCCACGTGCTGTTGGTCCTTTTAAGGTCTTAGAGAAAATAAATGATAATGCATATACACTTGAGTTCCCTGCAGATTTTGGTATGGTTAGTCCTACATTTAACATTGCAGATTTGAAGCCTTACTTTGGTGAGGAAAGGTGAGATTGTGTCGAGGACGACTTCAATTCAAGAAGGGGAGCATCATGTGGATATCCCATCTATTGATACAACCACTGTACCTACAACTACACAAATACAAGGACCTATCACTCGAGCTCGTGCCAAGCAACTTAACTATCAGGTACTTTAATTTCTTGGAACTATTCCTCATATACATGAGAATATGATGCTGCCTAAATTAGATGTGTTTGTTACTCTTAGGAATGATGGACCTAACATGAACAAGAGGGACAAGCATTGGAGCATAATCATGCATGGAGATGGCAGCAAACATATGAGGATTGAAGAGGATGCCACAAGTGGAGATCAACTTTGAAGCCACCATAATAAAGATTGAAGGCTTGGAGTATAACATCCCAATTTCAGAAACACTGTTTAGCTGTCCCGAATGCAAAAATCAGGGTGAAGAAAAACTTTTTCTTGATTAGTGATACAATGTTGCTTGTTGTTTGCTTGTTCTTGTGCATCTGAGTGTATACCATATGATATATCCTTACCTCACCATCAGTTGGTAAAAGCTATTTAACAAAATAGTCTTGGCTCATTTTACATATTATCAAATGTTCTGGCATTCCAAAACCTAAGCCAAGATGCCTTTGCAACCCTAACTATTCTAGTAGCTTCTATTGCCAAAATTATGGAGATCTATAAGATATAATCTCTTTATGTTTTCAAGACAAAACCTTCAAGTACTCTTACCTCTAGGTTTTCCAAAACCTTTTATAAAGAATTTGAATCCTACTCTTGGTAGAGATACCAAGGACTCTTACCTTATTCAAACTCCAACCTTTCAAAATACCCATCCTTACCTCAAGCTAATCTTGATGGTAAACCTGGTAGTAGTAGATTTGCTTGTAAGATGAGTTACCTTAATCTGTTAAGCTGATTTGCCTTGATCTGCTGTCTAACTCGTTTTCTTAGGAACTAAATTGAGCTACCCTAGGAGCTCATCTTATAGGATCAAATTAAACTAAGATTACAAAACCCTAAGCAAGATTCCCAAGCTGGATATGATCTCTAGTCAATAAGTAATCCTCAAAAACCATTAAACAGATCACCTCTGATACTATCTCCTTCTCGAAGTATCCAAGTCAATGTAAACCAACCCAAAGCAGGGATCCTGTGGGGCCCCCGGATTAATCCTCCGAGAATCCCTATTATGCATACAACCACGATCCCATGATCAGTTAGTCGTGGCACATAACCGACAAGTATCATTACAACATCCGAGAATATACCGAATTACAAGACTTACATAAATGCCGTTATGGCTACATCAATAATCAGAAGCGGACTTCAATAAGCGCAGAGCCCGAGTCATGCCTTAACCTACAGGCAACTAACTGGGAGAACGTCCTAGCTCGCAGAGTCATCCCTTTCACCTTCTTCTCGAAATCTGACCAAGTTAATAGCCAGGGACAATGCCAGTGAGTACGTTGAATGTACTCGCTAACCACCTTAAGATAATAATAATAACAAGAGGATATGCAATATGGCTGTGGTAGTAGGAGGTTCAAGAGGGGTTCTTTTCTAAATAGTTTCTCTTGTAGATATAGCATCTACATATCTTTGTTGAAAACTTTTGTAAACATTTTGGAAACCGTTTTGAAAAGTTTTGGAAAACATTAGGACTAGGTCACCCATTTGTTTCCTTCTCCCGGTCGTCCCACGACCAAACTCCTTCCATCCCTTTTTGACCATCCCATGGTCATAACAGGGATCCTTTCCGACCATCCCATGGTCAAAAATATTTTCAAAGCTTTCGTTTTTTTTCGAAATCCTTTTTGAAAACAAAACCAGCACCGCTCTATAGCAACCTACCCAACCGTCCATGACCGCGGATATGGCTATTCGAATAGATTTACACTCTGCAGAGGTTGTACACTTTACCCACAAGATCCGATACATCCGCCGTGAACTGTCACAGATCGTCATACATCAGTATGTGGGTTTTGGATAACCGGACAAGACCTTCCGGATAATCCCTTCTTAACACCAGCACCTACCGTATGGGTGTTATTCCCCTCAAAACCGGGACGTCGGGCGAGGACCAACCGGAGCGCTTTTTCCACTCCTCGAGCGTGTGCGCTTTCAATGAGGAGCCCATAGTAACGCGTGGAGGCCTGTCGACCCTTTGTTCCTTCTCCAGGTCCTACCTTTATCGGAGAAGGCCCATCCTCCAGGGATCCCCGATCCACTCTAGTAGTTGTGAGGCACCGGTATTAGAGAGAACCACTTTCGGGTCAAGCCCTTCCCATATAGAAGTAGTGTGGTTACACAGGGTAATTGTTCTAGCAAACCGTAGAGAACCAGGTGCATTTTCGTAAACCTTTTTCCTCCAGCACTTATAAAACAAAACCTTTTTCTTTCTCCACATCTCTTGGGAGGTCCCACCTCACCAAGGTTTTATCATAAAACATTTGGTAAAACTTTTTTCGGGGTCTTCCCATCCTCTAGCTTTTGCTTCGGCTAAACTGGGGTCTCCAAAGGGTTATGGTGATATACACCATCTATTCTACTAGGGACAAGTAGGTGTCATCAAGGGGGTTGTACTTAGTAGTACTAAAGTGTAGTAGTCAGAGGGGCCAAACCACTACCATATATACATCAATCAAATAATAAAACAATGTAGTTTCACAAATAGTAGACAAAATATGCATAAGTAAAATAGTAGGACAAGGCTTATGAGCAAGAAGGTGGCTTGCCTGTGATCAGCAATATGGCATAAATGTCCCTGGACTTCTTCTTGAGATACCCCAGAATACCAAAATCACTAATAAATACCACTTCTTCTGCTCTCCGATTTCATCGCAACTATCGTCGTCCCGACAACACATGCAAGGAAACCAAGCCACAGTCAACATAAGGCACACAAGCACCAATACATACAGAAAACAATTGAATACTACATAATTAAGATTCATATGATTTTGAGAGGATTGGTTTTAGGAGATTGAGATGGCCTTGGAGAAGGGAATGAATACCCCTTAGGATTTATAGTCTAGAAATTACCTAAGCGATGGATTTTGCACCAGGACAACTTCTGTATGATACCATTGTATAAAAATGATACCTACAGATAGGAGTTGATAAAATGAAACCAACAAAAGTGGTTTCACTATTTTATCACTTTTCTTCAATTTATTATTAATATCCTAGTGATAAAAGCTCTAGTTTTAGGAAATAATCTACCAGAAGGGTTCTGGAGCTCCAAAAATTATTTCCTTGGATGTTTAGGTAGGGATTGATGTACTTGTTCACTGAGACTTGGAATCGCTCCATAATATTTAATAGAATGCCCTCAGGAAATTCCCAAAGGCAGTTTCTGTAGACAACTTGTCTTTTTCACCAGATTTAAACTACATTAGCTTTTGATTTGATTCCAAGGGAACATGGTATGTATTGAAGATACCTTTCTGAAGAAATTGGAATCATTATTTTTGGATTAGCAGAACTACTGTAGTGAATTTAGAGGTGATTAAACCATGCACATATTAGTTTAATTCATAGAGAAATATCCAAGGCTCAATAAATCATGAGATCCTCGATTTGGATAGGCCTTTGTGTACCACATCCAGGATAATTGGATTTGGGTCAATTGGACTCTTGATTTGGTCTAGGGAATTTTCTAGAGTCATAAAGTCTCTGATTTTGTTATTTCTACTAAGGACAGCCTACTGTTCATCTTGGCCTGGGACCAAGTCCATGAAATAGGTATAGGTAATACCTATAAGGGGTAGTTGGTTTTACTCCAATTGGAGTTGGATAGCTCAATGAGGAAATGCTTTAGTGTAAAGGACACATTTTAGTATATTTAAATCCAGCAAAACACGAAGATAGTTCTTGGTTTGAGACTAGCTCTGGGTGGTAGGGAATACTCCATAAAACATGTAAAAATTTAGATCAGGTAGTTTGAGGTTGATTTGTATTTTTGAAAAGATTTAAAGTGGCAGGCCTTTTTACAGATCTAGAATAATAGAAAAGAAATAGGAGAGGAGCTGGCCAGAACTGGGCTGGGATCTGGGGCACACTGGGCCGGGGAAACAGATTCGGCCCACGCTGGGGACGCGCCGTGCGGGAGGCGGGATTTTAAACCCCCTCGACGGGGCCCGCCGGTCAGCTGCCCGGGGCGGCAAAGCGGTAAGAGGCGACGGTGGCCGTTCGATCGAAAGACAATCGACAGCCCCAGGGCGTCGTCCTCCTCTCGCCGCGTGGACAGGCAGGGGAAACCCTAGGGGCGTCGGGCAGCGGCGGGGGGGCTTACCTGGGGGCCTGCCGGCGACCGTGGAGTGGCGAGGGCGATGCGGTGGACGGCGGCGACTTCAACGGTGGGCGGCAAGGCTGGTTTCCACATCGGGGAGGGGTTCACCTGACTGCGCCCGCGGTGACGCTCTCGGGAGCTCGCCGGAGGTTCTTCTTTGAAAGCTCCTGAGGAGAGAGAGGGACACGGTTACAAGCAGGGGAGCCTGGAGGTCCCAAATATGCAACATGCACGGGGAGGGGAGCAGGGAAGAGAGCACGTAGCTCGATCCATGGAGATGGCCGAGAGGGGGAGGTTCTTCTTCTCCAGCTCCATGTAGGAACATGGCCTAGGTGGGAAGGAACATGGGAGCTATATGGAGGTTGTGGAGGGGATCTGAGGCACTAGGGAAGGTCGGGGTCGATCTTGCACTCCACTACTCGAGGGAGAACGAGATGAGAGCTTGCTCTCCTCCACGGCGAGGGGGGCTAGAGGAGATGGATCTAGAGCTCTCTAGGAGGTCAGGGGAGGGTGAGGGGGAGGAATGAGGGAGCAGGAGGGAGTGGGGTGGCCTCTGGCCAATTATATCGAGAGGGAGTAGTCCTTGATAGACTTGGTCCATGGAGCATGTGGGGGAGGGAGGTGAAACCAGGGAAGGTTGTTGTGGGCGTGGGAGTGGTTTTTGGTGTGGGCCAAGGGCAGAGAGAGAGTAGTGTGCCTCAGCTGCAAGGGGAAGAGAAGTTTGCAAGGCAAGACACTCATATGAGGCTAAGCACTAGTGTCCAAGCACTAGAGGAAAATCATGCTACAGTGATCAGCTACAGTAATCACGACTAGAGGAGATGGTGTTTGCTGTGGTGAGTGGGTGTGAGCCTTGGTGGTGATTTTAATTTGGTTTAGGCCACTAATTACTTAGTTTGCCACATTTGATCACAATGAGGCTTATGAAGGAAGTTTAATATTTTGTATAAGACAAGGTAGAGAGATGGTACTGGTAGATAAATGAGGTCAAGGTAGATATGCATGAATTATTTGGGATTTTTCTAAAGATTTAAAGTCCACTTAAATCCCTTTATTCAAAAACTGCAGAAGTAGTTTCTAGAAGATCATTTGATAAATTTACTTTGGAAAAGGGGATTTTTTTGATGTGAGATGGTCCCAAATACCATATTACACCTTGGGGAATTTTATTGGGATTTATTGAGGTGATAAAGTATTTTTAAAGAATTATTTCTTGCTTCTGCCATTTGAGAAAATGGGCAAAAAGAAATAATAAAGCTCTTCAAAAATATTTATTTTTGAAGTGGGAAGATAGGGTATGATTTGTGGGTCTCAATTGAGCCAAAATTTGGGGAAGTGTTTTGTCAAAAACCAAACTTTCCCTTATGGAAGAGGTTTTGAAGAATTTGTCTATTAAAGAATTAAATTGATTTGGAGCCAAAATAATTATGGGTAATATTTTATAAATCTTGATGATCAAGGTAGATGATGTAGACAAGGCGTAGCAAGCATTTGCAACCTTGGGATTGTGAATCCAAGTTGATTTTGGTGGGATACCCTAGATTAAGGATCTATGGTTGTGTTAATTGCATACCATCAAAACATGGTTGTATCTTGGAGTTCAGATCTCCCCTTGGGGCATGGGGTATATGGTTGGATAGACCAAGTGATGTAGATTGCAATGGTGTAGGGTTTTGAGATTGATCTTGCTTTATATCACCAAGACAAGCTTTCAAACTTTGAATAAAATAAGCCTGCCAAAGCAGATTATCAACTAGCCTTCAAAACCTTGTGGGTGTAAACAGCTCAAGGATCCACTTGGAACAAGTGAAGTGGATGTATACCGATATGAGTATATCATAACCATGCAAAGCGTTGGTCCATAGAAGGTTGGATGGTGGTGTGAGCTTATACCAAAGTAGGCATGTTGACTAGATTTGCAGGAAATGTTATTTTCATGTCTACAAAATTATCATGGACCAGTGGGTTGGAGGAGGATTTAACCAGAGGCAAATGTGGGCCTTGGTAGTCCTCAGGATGTTCAAAACGATGGTCCAAGTGAATTACTAAAAATGCACAAGGGTTGAGAAAGAGAGGCATTCAAAAAGGTGATGTTGAAACAGTTTCCAGACTTAGTCAAATTTGGCAGATTTAGGGTTTTTGACTAGAATGTTGGTGGAGATGATTTTGATGCGTTGCAAAGTACCCAAGCATCATCAAGGGGATGATAATGAAGAGTATATTGAGTATAAGGGATACATGATTGCTATTGGGCTTCATTGAATTGGAAGCTTCTAGAATGGATCTCTGCAGAATTGCTCTGGTTAAGGATTTTAGCTGATCACCTAGTATCTAGGGATCAGATCTTGCTTTGTATTCTTCCTTAGGGAGTGATGATTTGGGAATATCCTGATCCTAGTGATGAGCTCCTAGGGTAGCTCATACTACTTCTAAGCAATCAAGTCAAATAGTAGATCAAGGCAACTCATCTTACAAACAAATCAACTACTACTAGGGTTACCATCAAGCTTAGCTTGGGGTAAGGATGGGTGTTTTTAAATAGGTTGGAGTTTGAAAATGGTAAGATCCTTGGTATCTCTACCAAGAGTAAAATTCAAAAGCTTACAAAAAGGTTTTGGAGATCCTAGAGGTAAGAGTAGTTGAAGGTTCTGTCTTGAAAACATAAGGAGATTATATTATATAACTCTCCATAGTTTTGTCAATAGAAGTTACAAAAATAGTTTTGGTTACATAAGCATCTTGGCTCAGGTTTTGAAATGCCAGAACATTTGAGAATATGTTAAGTGAGCCAGGATAGTTTTGTTAAATAGCTTTTTGACAACTGGTGTTGAGGTAAGGTGTATATCATCTAAACACATTCATATGCATAAGCATATCCAAACAAGCAACACTTCAGCATTAAGCAAGAAAAAGTTTTTGTTCCCCCTGATTTTTTGCATTATGGTCACTAATCAGGGTTGCTGAAATTGGGATGTTACAGATCCTTTCTACTCAGTCTACACTTCAACATCCTCCATTTGATGATGATTTGGAACCTTCCAACCCATCAAAAACATGAACTCTTATATTCTAGTCAAAAACCCTAAATCTGCCAAAATATGACTTTAAGTCTAGAAATTGTTATCCATATGCCATATTTGAGTCTCCCCCACTTACAATCCTTCTACATCTTTGGTAATGCACTTGAACCATATTGTAGACCATCTTAAGGACTGCCAAGGCCCACTCTTTCCCTTGGATATATCATCCTCTAACCCACTTGTTCTTGATGGTTTTGCAGGCAAGAAAATAATAATTCCTGCAAATGTTATCAACATGCCTACTTTGGAAGAAGCTCACATATCCATAATATCTTCCTTGGACCAATTCTTTGCATGATTATGTTATACTCATAAAGGTATATCAAATCCTACTTCACTTGTTCCAATTGGATCAATTGTTTTAGCACCCTAATTTTATTCAAAGTTTGGAATAAATCTTTGGAGAGCCCAACCATGATTTACCTTAAATCTATATACCATGGTGATCTACATCACTTGTTCTATCCCTACATCTATCCCTTGCATCAAGGTGAGCTATGAGCTCCCTAGTCCTACCAAGTTTAGGTGGCATAAAAATATCAATGCCCTAGATCCTCTAATCCTTGTTCTTTTCCAAAACCAAGTCCCTTTTTGCAGATTCAAGGTTGCCAATGATAAATACTTCAAGTTGACATCATCCACCTTGAATAAACCCATTTTACAATAATTATTAGGAACCTAAAACTATTTAAATTCCATTCCTTGCATATTTCTCAAAATCTTTCCTATAAAGGCAAGTTTGTTTTTCTCCAAACAACTTTGCCAAGTCAAGGCACAATTGATGCCTATATATCATATCCTACCTCCTCATATCGAAAATAAATAGTTTTGAGATTCTTTATTATTTCTTTTTGCCCTTTTTCCTAAATGGCAGAAATAAGAAAATAAATAAACTAAATACTTCTATCCTTCAATAAATCTTGGAAAAATTCCCCTAAGTGGATAATCCTATCTAGGACCATCTCACAGCAAAAACTAACCATTTCCAATGTAAAAATATCAAATGAGCTTCTAGAAACCACTTTAGCACTTTTTAAATAATTGATAAAATGAGGATCTAAATTACTCAGAAAATTATCAAATAATTCTTAGAGCCGTGCCTTAGCCATATCTATATACCAGTATCATTTCCCCATCTTGCCAAGGTCAACTTTCCAGTGTCTCTTCATGATCACCATTATGGCAAGGTTGTGACAAAATACAAAACTATAATCTAAACCCCACCAAACCTATTTCAAACTTGTCTAGCACTCCACTACAGCACCAGGACACCTCAAGTCGTCTAGCACTATAACCCACTATAGCAAAACCCTAGCCCCTTGTTTTCTTATGCTTAGAAGCAAGACAAGGAGAGGAGACAAGCACACCAAGACAAAATCCTTTTAACACTGCTACCTCCCTCCCTCTCTGTCCCCTGCTCGACCCAGGGCTCCACAACACCCCTCTTCACCGCCCATAGGCCCAATCCCCACTCACCAACTCTCCCCATACCTCCCCATGGAACAAGTCCTCCATGGGCACCTTCGGGTTTATAAGGCTAGAGGCCAGTACCCCTCTCCCTTGCTCACTCATTTCACTCCTATCCATCTCCACTCGCTCCCTGTATATCCCTCACTAAGCCTCCTCCCCTGTCTCGCCCTTGGAGAGGAAGGACCTCCCTTCTCGGCCTCCCTTAGAAGGTCGAGTTTGCCATCGCCCTAGACCAACCCCAGATCTCTTTCCTCGTTCTATTACGCCTCCCTAGACCAAACTTACCCTCCCATGCTCCTCCCCTCGCTACTGATGAGTGCATATTTGCATCATGTTTTATATTATTATTTTTCATTGTAGTTGTAGGATCTTGGTATTTTACGGTGTCCGCGCGCACATTTTATGTCTATGTTGACCAGGATCAGGACAAATGATGGATACAATGGACACAATTCATGGAGCAGTTGTACTGGGGAGAAAAAGAGTCAAAACAATGTAAATTGCTTATTTGGGAAATATCAATAACACCAGAAGAAAACCCAAAGTGACAAAGGAATCTAGAGGGTTTAACGACCAACTATACGACCAGAATACTTTTTCCGGCTGTATAGTTCCGGTAGTATAGTTGGTGCCGCCACCTCCTCCTCAAATAGTTTCACCCCATGCAACTGGATCGGAGAGACGAAATATAGAACACCCAGAAATCGCCTAAAACCTCACCTCCGGAAGGAATCTAGAGGGGGAACTCGCCCAAGGGATCCATCTTCGCCCTACGTAGATCTAGGAGGCCAAGGCATCAATCTTCATCTTCATCAACCGCTGCACCACCATCATATCCATCCATCCCATCTTCACCAATCTAGATCTTGTTGTAATTTGCATACTCGTTGTGGATTTATACAAGAACTATTCATGTACAATTGATTCCATTACCATTTCCATGATGTTGATTGCCTCCATGTCTGAGTAGATCATTAGTTCTTGGGGATAAGGAGAAACCCTAGCATATGATTGAGATAAGATAGAGATTATTATGTTATACATCATTATGTGTATGTGTTAATTGTCTTCATCTTGATGTTGGGAGTTGTGCACCTCCTTAATATTTGCCTCTTATGGGGACACAATGAAGGGGATTACTTATTGGTAGACGGAGGGATGATAGCACTTACTATGACTATAAATCTATTGTCATTCTTTACATACTAACTTGGGGAAACAAGGAGAACTCATAAAGCCATGTCCATGCCACGGGAGAAATCCCTTAATAGCAGGATAATACGATTGCTATCATTTATCTGTTAGTTGTGGTTATGAAGGATGATGTGAGAAGTGGTTGCTGCCTATTTGTCCCTATGTGGAGATCCTCCCACATATATACATATCATGAGAATATTTGTTATAATAATCTTGATTTCTTAGTCTAAACTGCTAGTGGTGTATCCACCACTCCCTGAGAACGCCTTTTTCCCTATTGCTGTGTCAAGTTATTTTACATACATGATTCTTACTTTCTGCATTAAGTTTTACTTTATTTTAATTGCTTCATTCAATCAAAAACCAAAAAACAATTCTACTTTTCTTGCATCTCAAAGTTATTCCCTAAGTACTATGTTTAGTTTTAGTTAAAAGCATTTTATTCTTTCGCCTACTGCTCCCTGTGGGATCGATATCTTTATTTTGAAACTAGCTATAAACGATCTGTGCACTTGCAGTCATCAAGCTATTTTCTAGCGTCGTTACTTTATTTATAGTTATTTACTTTCGTTGTACTAATTTTTAATTTAAGTTGCAGGATCGCAACAATGGACAACACTCAACATTTAATTCAGCTTGAGGCAGTAAGGAAAATGGGTTCGCCCTGTGACGCTTTTATAACTGTCAATAAAAGCATAAATCCGGATGGAACTGAGATCCACCCTTTATTATTTGAACTACTGTACTCTAAGAAATTTGCAGGAACCAATGAAGAGAGTCCATATGGACACTTACAATTCTCTGAAGACGTTCTCAGTTCCTTTATATTCGACGACTGTAATCTTGAGATGGTTAAAACCTAGTTGTTTAGACAAACTCTCTCTAATAATGTTTGCGACTGGTATAGATCTTTTTGTGCAGAAGAACCAAGGACTTGGACAGAATTGAGAACCAATTTCCTATCAAAATATTACGCAGAAAGCAAAGCTCACAGGATGAGAGGTATTGTTATCAGTTTCAAAAATAGTCCTCTTGAGGGTTTGTATGAAGGGTATCTAAGGTACAAGAGCTATCTAGATAATTGCCCCATCATCGTTTGCCTGATTGGTTAATCACTCACACTTTTTATGGAGGGCTTAATAATGAAAATAGAGTGAATTTAGACACCGCTTCTAATGGTAGTTTTCTATCTTATAACTATGATGAAGCCTAGAAATTAATAATTAAAATGAAGGAAGCAACAAAAAATCTTAAAAATAAGGAGAACATTACAAATAGTTTTTCTGAATATGCTTGTGTTAATGATTTCCCTGCAGATGAAAGGACTTGTGCGATAATTAAAAATGTTGGTATTGATTCTTACTCAATAAAGAGATTATTGAGAATTATGCAGGGTATTTACAGGTACCTACAGAATGGGGACCCATAAACCCCTCGACGAAAAGAAGCGTTCAAGAGCGTTAATGGAAGAGTTCTCCTCTACACCTATTCAAGAGAATATCAAGAGAAAGCAAAAAGAGGAAGACCAAATAAGGAGAAGATTAAAGAAACCAGAAAAGAACCCCGAAGCTACAAATATAAATAATGTTATATTGAAGGATCTTATGGAAGCATGAACAATGGATAATGAAGTGGTTATCCTAGACTTTGAAACCTCAGAATTCATCGAAGGTAAGGTACGAGGTAATGAAACTTCTAAACGTATGACTCCTATATATTATGGAGAAACTTTCTTATACGGAATTTGTGAGCCATTTTCCACTATAAGTATTATGCCTTCATCACTTTATGAGGAACTTCGCTACAATTTAAATAATCCAGATATGGAACCAGTAGACACTACTATTAAATTGTCTAATAGAATTAATATAAAACCGGAGGGCGTTATCCGAAACATCTATGTCTTTATTGGATCACTCATGTACCCCCTTGATTTTCATATTGTTGACATGCCTCGAGATTCTTTTTGTCCTATTCTTTTAGGCAGGCCTTTTGTTTCGATAACCAAAACTCAAGTTTATAATAAGAAGGAAACTATTTCACTAATGTTTGGTGAAGAAGAAATGACATTCCACTTTGCCAAACTAAAGAAGAGGCCATATGAAGTGGAAGATATCAAGGAAGAGAAAACGATTGCCGAGCTGGCCGCTATTCATTTTACTAGTCCATAAGATGAATTAGAGAGGAGCCTAATTAATTAGGAGGAAGCACCAGATGATGAGGAGACAGAAGACATGGATGATTACCTTGATTCAGTTCCGGAAGCACAAAATCCACATGACTATGAAGAACTAGTAAGAAAAGGAGATGAAGAACCTCCGCTAATTGAATTGAAACAACTTCCAGATGATATGAGGTATGATTTTTTAGATAATGAAAATAAATGTCCTATTATTATTAGCAAAAATCTATCAAAAAATGAAACAAATAAACTAATTTCGGTCTTGGTTAAGCATCGTGAAGCCTTTGGATATAATCTAAGTGATATTAAAGGAATAGATCCATCTATTGTAACACATAGGATTACCATGCTTGATGATGCTGAACCTGTAGTTGATACACAAATAAGGCTTAATCCGAAAATGAAGGAAGTAGTAACAAAATAGGTTATACGCTTATTATATGCTGGCATAATATATCCTATTTCTGACAGTAAGTGGGTTAGCCCAGCTCATTGCATACCAAGACAAGGGGGTCTTGATGCTGCTATGAATGAGGATGGTGAGCTAGTTCCTGTAAAACCTATTGTTTGATATCGCATGTGCATTGATTTTAGAAAACTAAACCGCGAGACACGGAAAAATCATAAACCTATGCCATTTATGGATAAATTTTTAGAAAGACTTAGTAATAATTCTTATTTCTGTTTTCTCGATGGTTATTCTGGATATTCTCAAATTTCTATACAACCAGAAGATCAAGAGAAAACAACTTCCGCTTGCCCTTATGGAACATATGCTTATAGATTAATTCCTTTTGGCTCATGTAATGCAACAACGACTTTTCAAGAATGTGTTTTAAAAATCTTTGATAATTTTGCTGAGAAGACTATGGAAGTTCTAACAAATGATTTTGTTGTTTGTGGAACAACCTTTGATAATTGCCTCTACAATCTAACCAAATTTTTGCAGAGATGCAGGCAATCAAATTTGGTTTTGAATTGGGAACAATGTCGTTTCATGGAAAGAGAAGGTAATGTTTTTGGGCATCAGGTTTTAGAGAAGGGTATAGAAATAGATAAAACTAATATAGATGCTATAGAAAATCTTCCAATACCTCAGGACATAAAAAACTTAAAAATGTTGCTGGGACATGCAGGTTTTTATAAGAATTTTATAAAAGATTTTGCTAAATTAGTTATGCTTGTCACCAACCTTCTTGAGAAAGAAACACCATTCTACTTAGATCTTAACTCCATTGCAGCTTTTGAGAACCTTAAAAACAAATTAGTTTCAGCACCCATCATGCAATCTCCGAAATGGGATGAACCTTTCGAAATCATGTGTGATGCTAGTGACTATGATTTAGGGGCTGTGTTAGGATAGCGAGATAGAACGAATTTAAATGTTATTTATTATGCTAGTAGACATCTTAATATGATTCAGAAAAATTATGCTACTACAGAAAAAGAATTCCTAGCTATAATTTTTGCTTGCGGCAAATTTAGATCTTACATCATTAATTCTAAGGTAATAGTTCATACGGATCACCAAGCTTTGCGTCAACTCCTTGTGAAAAAGGATGCGAAGCCTAGGTTGATTAGGTGGGTTTTATTACTAAAAGAATATGATTTGCAAATAGTAGATAGGAGGGGTAAGGATAATCCGGTAGCAGATCATCTCTCTAGGATGGAGGGAATAATTAATAACCCTGTACCTATAAATGAGTCATTTTCGGGAGAATATTTAGCAAATGTTGAAATTGCTGATCCTTGGTATGCGGATTATGCTAACTATCTCGCAGTAAAATTTATACCTCCTGGCATGACAAGAAATCAAAGGATGAAATTCTTTAATGATCTTAAATATTACTTTTGGGATGATCCATATCTATATCGTCATGGACCTGACGGAATGATTCGGAAGTGTGTTCCTAACCATGAAATGAATACAATTTTACAAGCTTGTCATGACAACCCGTATGGACGACATCATGCAGGCAAGCGAACTGCAACAGAGGTACTTTAATCCAGATTCTACTAGCCCACCTTTCTCAAGGACGCACACAGGTATGTAGAACACTGTGATGCTTCCCAAAGAAGGGGTAATATAGGTAGGAGACAAGAGATGGCAATGAATTATAGTTTTATAATCGAACCCTTTGATGTATGGGGAATGGATTACATGGGACCTTTTATAGAGTCAAATGGTTACACTCATATTCTTGTTGCTGTCGATTATGTTACTAAATGGGTTGAAGCTAATCCAACAAGTCATGTAGATGCAGCTGCCTCAGTGAAGATGATCAAGGATGTTATGTTCCCCAGGTTTGGAGTTCCTAGATTTTTAATCACTAACGATGGTTCTCATTTCATGAAAGGAACTTTCAGGAAAATCCTCAGAAAATATGGAGTAACTCACCGCGTTGCTTCACCATATCATCCGCAAACGAGTGGTCAAGTGGAACTCTCCAATAGAGAATTAAAGACCATACTCGAGAAGACAGTGGACAAATCAAGAAAAGATTGGTCATACAAGTTAAATGACACTCTATGGGCATACCGTACTGCGTTTAAAAATCCAATGGATATGCCACCTTATAAGATGGTATACGATAAGGCATGCCATTTACCTTTAGAATTGGAACACAAAGCTTTTTGTGCAATCAAGAACCTAAACTGTGATCTTAAAGCAGCATGAGAAAAACGTTTATTAGATATTCATGATTTAGATGAGTTTGGAAGTGAGGATTGTGAGAATGCTAAATTGTTTAAAGAAAAGGTGAAAAGATGGCATGATAGAAAAATATAAAATAAGACCTTTAAAAGTGGATACAAAGTGTTGCTCTATAATTCTTGTCTTAAGTTGTTTCGAGGGAAGCTCAGATCGAAGTGGGAAGGCCCTTATATAGTTGAAGAAGCTTATTCATCGGGAGTAGTGAAGCTCTAGGGAAAAACACCCTCTCTTTCATGGGTGGTAAATGGACAACGCTTGAAGCATTATCGAGTAAAAGAAGATATAAGTGCAATCACCATACAAGTGATAACACCAGAAGAGGTGATTAAGCAAAGATATACAAGGAATGGCAACTGCAAGAAGAATGGACTCGATATGAAATGAGCAACACTATGGTCAAGCTATTGACCATAAAAGAGCGCTTCATGGGAGGCAACCCATGCGAAGTAAAGGTTTGAGTATGTTTTTAAATATTGAATTAAGTTTAATTGAGCTTGTGTTAAATAAGGAACATTTAAAGCTCTAGCGAAGAAAAGGAAGATTGATAATGCTAATATTGTTCAAAAATTTAAGTTCTCATTTTTCTATCAAAACTTGATATTTTGTTAAGTTTGAGATTAATAAAGAATCCTCGGAGAAGAAGGTAAATTTTTGTGGATCCAGAAGGTTTAAGGACCAACTATATGGCGGGAATAAAAATTCTGGCTGTATAGTTGTGGTCATATAGTTGTTTCGACATCACCCCTTCTGTCCACGATAGGTACTGATAGTTTAACGACCAACTATACGATGAGAATACAAATTCCACCCGTATAGTTGTCATCATATAGATATCGATGCCTTCGTCAAAGCTTTTTTCTGGGTACTGATAGTTAACGACCAACTATACGGCGGGAATAAAAATTCCACCTATATAGTTGTGGTCGTATAGATATCGACACATCTCCAATTTTTTATTCAGAGTATAGAAGGTTTAAAAACCAACTATATGACAGAATAAAAATTCCTGCCCGTATAGTTGTAGCCGTATAGTAGGTTTCACCATAGAAGAAAATCTATAGTCGGTTCATAATTATACGGCGGAACCTATACAGGTCGCGCCCGTATAGTTTCTCGTTACGGATGGTGGCTAGGGTTTTTGGCCTCCCCTTTTAAAGATGATCGTATCTAACCTTTTTCATTAAGTTTTCGCAGAGATACAGCCTCCATCCTTGAAAAATCCTCGCCATCCCTATACAAGCCCCTTCTAAAAATATCCATGCAGCAAAGCCATGCAGCCCTTCCATGTCAACAAGATTTGGAGAAGAAAGAAGAGAAGCCCGTGAAGAGGATCAAAGAAGTAGAACCTGAAGGATCATCATCATCGTCCAACCCAGAGATCAAGACTATCCCAAACTAGGAGGACATGTGTAACACCCCAAAATCCTAATCAAGATTATCAAGTTCTAATCACCCATTTTAGGGTTAACAAAAACTTTTATTAATAAAATGAATATGAATGCATGTTAGTTTGCATTAATGTGTGATTGATTGAAAATGCCATGCTTGATTGTTCCAAATGATGTGAAATGGTTTAAAGATGAATACTACAACATCTAGACCAATTACAAACAAAAGCAAAAGAAATCAAATATTAATAAATAAAGCAAATGGTCATTTGACTAAAGTTAACCACTAGGCCACTTTGTGTGTTCCTAGAAGAGAAATTCTAACAGAAACATTTCTACTTATTTTCACCCCTTGCTAGACCAGGTTAAAGTGAATACAAGAAAACTAAAGAAACTCACCAAAACTATTTTCAAATCTATTTAAAGGACATTTGAAAATTGAATCAAGTGTATGTACTAAGATCACACATTTTCAAAAACCACTCAAATCAATTCCCCTTGGAAAATCCAAGCAACTAGAGACATTCAAGCTTAAGATCAAACAACTCAAAAATTTTGAATAAAAAATTCCAAAGTAAAATTCATTCGGCCATTACAACAAACACCTTGCAGACACTAAACTAACTCTAGCCTAACTTCACTATTCTGAGCAGTAACCCCCCACCCTAGTGTCCCCTCTTCACTCCCTTGTCCCCTCTAGTGTCGATCAGCCCTAGACCAATCCTCCCTAAGCCGTTATGCACAGTGGAGTGCCGCCAGTTTTTGGTCGTCGCCGGCCGATAGTTGGCAGCACGCTAGGAGCCACGCCACCCTCGCCCACGACACGCACTAGACATGCCTCGGTCCACCGCCACCCCCTGTCCAAGCCACGACACCTGCTAAGCCCTACTGTCTCTGCGCCATGCCCAGAGCGCGCCAGCTCGCCGCACCCGACCGCCTCGCACAGACCGCACCTCGCCCTCGCCACGCACACTCATGCTCGCCATGCTCACAGCAACCACGCAGACACCCCCGTTCGCCGCTGCGCGACCCGTAGCTGCCGCACACCATCGCAAACACCTCTGCGTCCGGGTGGAGCGCCGCATGTGCCTGACCAATCCACACCGCCCCACGCATCGCCATTATGCCCGTGAGAACCTTCAGGAAACCACGCACCGTCCCCTAGCCTCCGCCACGCCGGTAGCAGCCTGTAGCCTCGTCACCGACAAGGTCGCGCCCACACCGTTCGGTCCCCTCGCCATAGTATAACAGGAGGCCACCCCTACCTCATTTCTCCACACCATTACACTCACCACTCCTCACTGATCCTCCCCCCACTTCTTCTCGGAGCAAGGCCTTCTCTCTCCCTCTGGAATTTGGACGGAGCACGCCGTTGCTGGAGGAGATGGGCACCATCGACTTCGACCACCCCAAGCCCTGCCATGACCACGCCTCGAACCGCCGTCGTCTACCACGTCAATCGCCCCCATCACCGACCCTAGATAGAGCCCAGGTGAGCCTAGCCAGACCCCCACCGCCGTGTTAGGGTTGATTCCTCGCTGGAGTAGTTCGTCGTTGACGACAACTCCCAGCCGTTAGATTAGATTTAGATCATAGGGCTTAGATTTGCGATACCGTTTCATTTAGTTAGACCCGTTGACTGGTGGATCCTGTCCGTCAGTAGCCCGCAGCGCTGTGCAGTGCAGTTGGGTCGGCCCGTTTAACTTCCCGCGCTGGCCTGGAAATTCAAAAAATGATTTTCCTTTTTAGTTTAATCTAGTCTCTGTCCACAGATTTAAAAATAAATTCAGAGAGTTTCACTGGACCAAATTGCATGATTCAAATTTTGCTAGAAAGGTAATTAAATTATCTATCAAAGCCCGTTGGATTTAAATCACCTATAGTAAAAATAACAAGACAGAGGCTTTTCCAACTTCAAACTTTTTCAAAAATCAACCATAAATGCTTTTGAGTTGATTCCAACTCTCAAAAATCACATTTGATAAGATCTATCTGAATATGTAAAAATATTTAGGTTTGCATGCAGTGACTTTGGACTAGTACCAAAATAATGCTATATAGGCATTTCTAGTCACTTTAAGTCTAGTAAATGATAATCTTAAACTTTATAAATAATGATCAACACTTTAAATCACATTCCCAGCTATTAGAATGTGTGGTGATGACATGTGTCAACATGATCCCATATTTTAATTGGAGAATATTAAATCTTAATTAATTTCAATGAGTATAAATTACTTTTCGAAAATAAAATAAATAATATTAAACCTTTATTCCATGTGATGATTGTGATGATGCTAGATCATCAAGTGTGAGCCTTATTGTGCTAAATATACTTAGTTAAGTATTGATTGGTGATTGTGTACCCTATATTTATTGATAGACGATAGTACCAACCAAGGATACGAGGAGGAGGAGTACTACCAAGAAGACGAAGAGGAGAACTTCAATCACTGCACTACTCAAGGCAATCTATTATGTGCAAGATAGGTCTATGCAAGTTAACACTTGCCCCCTTAAGAACTTAAACAAGATGCATTAGGCATACTTGGTTATCCAACTTTGATTATACCAATCCCAAGTTTTACTTGCAAGCTTTATTCTCTTTACTTTACTAAAGTTCTTTACTTTTAGTTAGTGCTTTGTGAGTATTGGAAAAATAGAATAGATAGCATAAAGACTATAAAACTAGGACTATCTAGTTATACTTAGATGTCATTCTATGGCATGAGATTGAAGATTAGCACCCCTCACTAGTGAACACTCTTAACCTTAGTGGCTAGTGCTAAGTATAAAAGTTGATCACTTTAGATGGGAATACTTGGTGAAAATGATTATGAAAACCTTGGAATGATGTTTCATTCTATTGACATGTTTTGACATGTGTTGATAAACACAATGGTTTGATGATGAAAATGTTGAGGCATGAGGCCTTACCCCTTTATAAAAACTGACGGTTGGGTTCGGATGCCATACCATTCCAATTTTATCGTACAACCACAATACCTGAATTGGGTAGGGCTTAGCCAAAAATTTATATGCATTAGTATGGGTTCCCTCGCGGGAGAGGTTTGAGCTGAGGCTACCTCTTGATGATGTCCACCTATGTAGTGCCCAGGATGGCAGATGGCCATGGCTGGGAGGCCAAGCTCATAGGGGAGGTGCCTATACTAGGGTGTGTTATTGAACGGTTATGATTGATTATCCGCATACTAAGTATGATTGATTCAGGGTTATCCCTGACGGATGTATCGAATTTTGTGGTGAAAGTGTACCACCTCTGCAGAGTGTCAAACTAATCGAATAGCCCTGTCCATGGTCATGGACAGTTGGAATGGCCATACTGTTCCGTCGTCAGATGTTTTCAAAATGACTTGTGAATTGAACTATGATTTTGACTTGACCACAACAGGGTTGTGGATATGAAAACTAGTTTCCCACTTAAGTGCTTTAAAACATTAAATTAGTTTTCTTTACTTATAAACTCAGTTTATATAAACCTGCCTTTTTGCAAATAAACCTAGAGCTTAAGATTCCTACTAGAGCTACCTTACTTGTTAGTGATAGTTTGTGATTACTTAAAGAGTACTCATGGCTTTGTCCCTGGCTATTACTGTGGCCAGAGTATGAGGAGGACTACCAGGATGATGGACATCAGGAGGTCTACAACAACTAGGATCATCTCCCATCATCAGCATTGCATGTGACCCTGAAGAGGGAGCCCACTACTACCCTTATTATTCCGCTGCTTGTTTGTATTAAGACTGGATCATGAGATTCTTGATTTGTGTAGACCCTATAATGGTTTGTAATGGAGGATGAAATGTGATATCCAATATTTTATGTCTCGCAAAAATGGTAATCCTGGGATTGCGAGGTATGGCATAATAGGCACCTGGGATTAAAAATCCGGGTGTTGACAACATGTTCCCACAAAGGATGGAGATGATGAGGCAAGGTGAGCGAGGAAAGAGCAAGGATGAGTATCTCCCTAATCCCTATCACCACAACATATGATGCTATTATAAATCTCCTCTTGGTCCATCACATCTTAAACCTAAGAAGGTGTGGAAAGATGAGATTCATGATAAGATCTATGAGTTGGAAAGCTTCGAAGGCATGTGTTGAAACAATAGGAGAAGGGATTGACTCCTACTAGATGATGAGCAAAGACCTTGAGAAAAAGGTCGATGACATCGATGGTAGAGTTGGTTTCTTGATTAAAACTGTTTTTCAGTTGACAGATGAGAAGAAATTCCTCCAGAAGAAAATTTTGAAGCTTCAATATGACATGGCCGAGATCAGCATCTGCTTTGCAAGCATAGTTAAAGATGGCAACACAGAAGAAGAAGGCAATACTCTTCCTATCCAGGAGGAGGAATAGGTACCAACAAGGAGTTATTTGATCCCGCCTGGCTTGGTTCCAAGCTTGGGGAGATCTTTAAGACCTTGTAATCTATCTTATAAGTTTTATATTACTATTTTAGTTTTGCATTAGTTCGAGTTTAGAAATAAAGTTCGAGTTTTGTAATCTATCATTTGAATTCCCTTAAGGAATAGTCGATCCCATTTGTGAAATTCTGAGTTTACTATCATATATGGAGCATTATTGAGTTTGTGCTTGTCTTATTAGATATATGAATGGCTCGAGTATAATTTTACTTGCACTTGATGATAACAATAGGAGTCTTCCACACCATTGGTATTAATGGAACATATAAAGATAATTTAATCGATATGTTGTAAGTTCATGGTTTGATTTACAAAAGTAAAAATAATATGATTAGTCAAGTTCAAAAAGAAACCTTGAACAAAGGAAAATTAAAAGTGCTAACCAAATAGAATGAGAACAAGTCGAGGTAGAATCTTCAAGTCATAAAGATGCTTCGTATACAATTGGAATTTGGTAATTGAGAACGTTAAACTTTGGATTCCTACATGAATTGCAATGTATGACTAGCTTCTTTGCACATCACTTAAAAAAAAGTGTGAGCATATATATATATATATAAAAAGAAGAAGAAAAAGAGCGAATGTGCAAAGAGCAAATAGGCATACACCACTATATTGTGGTATGACAAAGAAGCGTTTTGAGATTTTGAATCCCAAGTGAATATGTTAATCCTAAAACACTTGGGAGTACATCGCTAACTCATTCAGTCGAACCGAATACTTTTACATTATGTTTAGATTCATCTTTTGTGAACTATTGATCACTAAGGTGTGGAAGCCTTCTAATATTATTCAGATGGTTCGAGTAAGGTACTATTCATGAACTTATTCCTATGTATCATATATGATAAACACATGCTGCAACTGCCTCATTTATTTTATCGACTCATCTTCATGAATATGAGGATCACATCCATTAAGCTAACTTGCTCGGGGCGAACAAGAGTCTAAGCTTGGGGAAGTTGATGAGTGCATATTTGCATCATGTTTTATATTATTATTTTGCATTGTAGTTGTAGGATCTTGGTATTTTATGGCATTTTCACGCACATTTTATGTCTATTTTCACCAGGATCAGGACAGAAGATGGATACAATGTACACAATTCTTGGAGCAGTTGTACTAGGGAGAAAAGGAGTCAAAAACAATGTCAATCGCTTATTTGGCAAATATCAATAACACTAGAAGAAAACCCGAAGCGACGAAGGCATCCAAAGGGTTTAACGACCAACTATACGACGGGAATACTTTTTCCGGCCGTATAGTTTTGCTCGTATATTTGGCGCCGCCACCGCCTCCTCAAATAGTTTCACCTCGTGCAACTAGATCGGGGAGACGACATATAGAACACCCAGACATCGCCGAAAACCTCACCTCTAGAAGGAATCCGGAGGGGGAACTCTCCCAAGGGATCCATCTTCTCCCTACGTAGATCTGGGAGGCCAAGGCATCGATCTTCATCTTCATCAACCGCTGCACCACCATCATCTCCATCCACCCCATCTTCACCCGTCTAGATCTTGTTGTAATTTTCGTACTTGTTGTGGATTTATACAAGAACTATTCATTTAAAATTGATTCTATTACCATTGCCATGATGTTGATTGCCTCCATGTCTGAGTAGATCATTAGTTCTTGGGGAGATGGAGAAACACTAGCATATGATTGAGATAAGATAGAGATTATTATGTTACACATCATTATGTGTATGTGTTAATTGTCTTCATCTTGATGTTGAGATTTGTGTACCTCCATAATATTTGCCTCTTATGGGGACAGGATAAAGGGGATTACTTGTTGGTAGACGGAGGGATGATAACACTTACTGTGACTATAAAGCTATTGTCATTATTTACGTACTAACTTGGGGAAACAAGGAGAACTCATAAAGCCATGTCCATGCCATGGGAGAAATCCCTTAATAGCGGGATAATAGGATTGATGTCATTTATCTGTCAGGTGTGGTTATGAAGGATGATGTGAGTAGTGGTTGCTGCCTATTTGTTTATATATTGAGCTCCTCCCACATACATACATATCATGAGAATATTTGTTATAATAATCTTGATTGCTTAGTCTAAACTTCTAGTGGTGTATCCACCACTCCCTGAGAACGCCTTTTCCCTATTGCAGTTTCAAGTTCTTTTACATACGCGATTCTTACTTTCTGCATTAAGTTTTACTTTATTTTAATTACTTCATTCAATCAAAAACCCAAAACAAATTCTACTTTTCTTGCATCTAAAAGTTATTCCTTAAGTACGACGTTTAGGTTTAGTTAAAATCATTTTAGTCTTTCACCTACTTCTCCCCGTGGGATCGATATCTTTATTTCAAAACTAGCTACAAACGATCCGTGCACTTGCAGTCATCAGCTGCAGGAACCCTAGAGGCGCCGCCACCCGACGAAGATCCGAGCAGGAACCCTAGAGGCGCCGCCAGGGCTGATGTGTGTGAAGCCCTTCGATGAATAACCGCGACTTTCCACCCCTCGTTGGCCTCGTGACGGTGCACCGCGTCGACTTGTGCCATTACCATCACTTCACCATGCCCCCGGTGAGCTCCCCGAGAACTCCTCGCCGCAGTTAGGGTTCACGTTGTCGCCCCGCGCTATTAAATGGAGACGACGAGCAACTGCCATCGACCCCCCCCTTCAATCCAATGGCCAGCAGGCCTTGGTACCCCTTCATGGGTCGCCCCTCACTGACCGGCAGAGCCCGTCCGTCAGTACTTCAAACTCCCGCTCCCACGCCATGATCTGCCTGGGTGGGCCGAATTCCCACTCCGCGGCCCATCTCCTTTAGAAACCAGCCTGTAGTAATTTTACTTTTTATCAATTCTTTTTAGATCTGCTCACTAGACAGTTTAGTTTAACTCCAAACAAAAATTGAAAACAACATATTTAACCCAGATCTAAAATTATACATGCTCCCACATGTTTTATGAAACATGCAGAACAAACTCCAGGTCCAACATCATTCTCATGATTTTCTAGAAATTAATCAAATATAATGTATCTACTTTAGTCAATAAATTATCCAGTGAGATCCACAAATCCAATTGGAAAAAATCCAACTTACTCTGGAAGGTAATTAACATACCCATCATGTTACCATTACCTCAGATCAAGTTGAGCTATAGATTTCCTGTAACAAAAATGACAAAACACTATAGTTTTGACTGTAGGTTTTTCTCTAGGTCAACTTGTACCAAGTTTTGGATTGTTTCCAACTTTCAGTGATGAATTACATTAATATCTATCAGAATCCAGCAGCCCACAATTTATTGAGCCTCTATTGAATTTTAATGAATTAAGTACTTCTGTATGTGATTTTATCACTAAATAGACCATTTCAGAAGCTTAGCAACTACAAAAATAGTGATTCAAATTTCCACTAGAAGTTATTTATAATACGTATCAACTGTACTTGGTCTCAGATCATTTGGACTAGTATAATAGATCTGGTTAAAAAGACAAATATACTATAGAACTGACTTTGGGAATTTCCTGAACGCATTCCGGTAATTGTTTTGAAGTGATTCTGACTCCCAGTGAATCAAATCTTAAGGTCCTACATAAACCTAAGAGGAAATAATTTTTGGGAGTGCAGAACTTTTCTGGTGAATCTTTCACCTAAACTAGAGGTTATTTCACTAGAAAAATCATAACTAAATATAAATAATTGATAAAATCATGAAACCACTTTTGTTGGCCTTGTTATTCCAATACATATATGATGATATCATTTTTGCATATTGATATCATATAGGTCCAAGCCCTAGTTCCAAACCCCTCCATTAAGTGGATTTGGCAAATAAATCCTAAAGGAAATTCCACAAAGGCAATTTAAGTAATTCCAATTGCTACTATCTCAATATATCCAAACCTGCTGAAGTAAATAGGGTGTTGAATTTTTGTTTGCTATATTGAAATAATACTTGTATGCCTTGTGTTGATTGTGGCTTTGTTTGCTTGCATGTGCTATCCTTGAAGACGATAGTTGCGATTATACTAGAGACTAGAAGAAGTGGTTATTAATGATTATTATAGTATTCTAAGAAGAAGTTCAGGGAGATATATTGCTAGTTAGGTGATCTCAGGCAAGCCACCTTCTTGCTCATAATCTTTGTCCTACTGTTGTACTTATGCATGTTTTATCTACTCTTTATGAAAACTGCTTTATATTATGATGATCTCCATCTGGTAGTGGCTTGGCTCCTCCAAACCATTACACATCTGTACTAATAATTAAAACCCCCTTGATGACACCTACTTGACCCTAGTATGGTAAATGGTGTCTAACACCATGCCCCTTTGGAGACCCCATTTTAGCCAAAGCAAAACTAGAGGATGGGGAAGACCCGCGAAAAAGTTTTACAAAATGTTTATGGCAAAACCTTGGTGAGGTTTGACCTACCAAGAGAAGTTGGAGAAAAGAAAAAAGTTTTTGTTTTACAAAATGCTGAAAGATGGAGGAAAAAGGTTAACAAAAATGCACCCGGTTCTTTACAGTTTTGCTATGATAATTAACACGTGCAACCACATTACTCTTGAATGGGTCAGGGCTGGACTAGAAGTTTGCTACTCCGGTGTGGGAAATTTTCACAACTGCTTATAAGGGATCATCTCCCTTGAATTCTGGGCTTCCTTTACAAAAAGGGTCAACTATTAGATAGTCACCTAGAGGAATGCAGGATCACCCATGTGAGTGCCTAGGCGATAGTATGATCCTCTCATTGAAATTGCCCACTCTAGAGGAGTCAGAATGCACTCCGGTTGGTCTATGGCCCCGACGTCCCGGTGTTGAGAGGAACAACTCATAGGGTAGGGCCTATTGGGGATATACTTTCCGGGTATCCTCACAGTTCCTCACTGACCAGCGTGGCCCACTTCGGGTTAGAGCTTTGCTTCACGGGCGGCCCAGTCAGGGAGAAAGACAGAGTCCAATCTGGCTACCGGAAGGCCCAGAAGACTTACCGACTTAGGCCCATAATGTTACTTGTTGTTCAAAATGTACTCTGTAACCAACTCTTAGTTGTAGCCGGATAGATCTCTCCTGTAAACCCTAGGCCGGATATCTATATAAGACGTCCTAGGGAGAGCCTTTAGGGCACAACCCAATACTTTAGACCCTCAACTCGCACAGGCGAAACCATTGTAACCCATATTCTGGCTCTGCCATATTACTGGATTGCTAGCAAGATTAGGATCCGTCCAAAGCCGGTGGATTCGAACCTGGGTAAACTTGTGTGCTCACCATCCCGGAACACCATACGTCTCACACCCCTCTCTTCCGCACGCCTCGAGGACCCCCTCATGGCGTACTTGTCCTCAATCCGATGACAGTTGGCGCCCACCGTAGGGCAAGTGAGCTTCGGATCTGCATTCTGAGTGGAATCTGCAAGAATAGGAATCGGCGAGACTATCGCTGTCGGTCGCATCCTCTATGCCAGCGACGTCCCTCTCATCGTTCTCGACGAGACTTGGATTCCGGCTAGGGAGGCCGTGACTGCCTACACAATCATTTCTTTTGGCGAGATCGATGTTTACATCGGTTTCGCTGAACCTGCCCACCCCACCCCAACGGTGATGACAGAGGCATAAGAATTTTTTGGGTCCCCTTTGTCCGCGGAGGCGGCGGAGTTCCGGATCTCAGAAAACCCTAATCCCACCCAGCCCGTACCAATTGCAGAGATAGTGGAGAAATCCGAGCCTGAAAAGACCTAGCGGTCCAAATCGAATATGGAGTGGATCTCCCTGGAGAAGCCGGATCCCAGATCGACCCACCCGTGGAAGTAGAAATCCAGGAGGAGCATAACAACGACATTGATTCCGGCTCTGACGACGCCGGGACAGACATGCCTTTTCTGAGGTACACACTAAAACATATGATACTACAAGGCGAAAGCGCAGATGCAATCCTCGAAACCATCAAAAGTTTTGACATGGTTGATCGCGAAAGCCGCAGGTACCTCAGGAGGCACGTGTCGCACTTCGTCGGATACGTGGGATCCAGATCCGGCTCTGCCAATGCTGGAGAAAACACCAACTCTGTGCTGGAGGAAATTGGAACAAACGCCGATGTTCCCGCATCCTCGGAGGAATCTATGACATTGGCAGATTTCTGAAAGTTCTCCGCGGAATATGAAGAGGAGTACAACTCCAAAGCTGCAGAAGAAGGAGAAGCCATGGATGAAGGATCCGGGGAACACTCTCCCAAAGCGCAGGATGACATGGACGTCGGAGATAATCCCGAGGTCCAGATGTCCGAAAGTACCGATCAGAGCTTGACTCTGGGAAACGGATCCAAAGCTGTCTTTGCTACCGGCGCTGCCAAGATGGCAAAGAAGAGGAACAATAAGAACAAGACCCCGGCAAAAGACCCTCCGATAGAGGAGGTGATTGCCGAGGAATACGAGGAAGACTCGGATGGAGCACTTATCCCGGAAGAGCCGAAAAAAGAAGCATCGGTGGATGGACACGTGATCACCGAAGGTGCGCGTAAACTGATCGATGCTGCATTAACCACACCTATCCCTACAACCGCAGAACTTACTGCAGATGAGCTGGGCGAAAGGGCGCAAGCGACTAGAAGCGCGTCGTCAACAACTCCTCAATGAAGCCAAAAACATCGAGGTGGAGAAGAAACGCATGTCAACTAAGGACTACATGTCTCGGTTGCATCAGAAGACACGGAAGCGTCACACCAATGACGACCAATTCCCACGTGTCCGTGCCATCCTTTTTGGGGATGAGATGGGGAAGCCATGGAAAGATAGCAATGGAGATTGGGTTTACCCAACCCCAGTACAGAATACCGTGGCGGCCCGAGAAATTCTATCGGCTAATCCAGGACCGGAGGAGATCCGTTTGGGTATTAAACTACTCAACAAGGGACTGGAGTAGCAAAAGGTCGCCCTGTCCGGAAGTCAAAAACTGGTCTCGGATTCTGGCCAATGTCGCACAGATCCGGCATGGGCTGACGTAAGATCCCATTACGTTCGGGCGTAGTATCATAACCCCGAACGATAGGAAGACAATTTTTCAAGAACCGGATCGTCAGGACAGCATCACAGAACTACCCGTAACTGGAGCAACGCCGCTCCAGAGGCTGAGAAAGATGCCAGTGCTACACTGAATCCGAGGAACTCTCCCCGACGAGAATGTAACGATCGAAGGGGAGAAGATAAAGAGAAACGTAGGGAGGAGGATCGTCAAAAAATGCCACCTCCTAAACATGCAAGCCATCCGGCTGAACCTCATCGTGGTGGGAACGATGGACGAAGGAACGACGGAAACCATGCTGGCACAAGCCGGCAGGGGGCTCGTCGTAGTCAAGATCCTCCCTGGAATCGGAATAATGACGCTCCGGACGGAGGCCGGCGATCAGCCAGAAACAATTCAGCTGCCCCACCCTCTCCACCAAGCAGTCATCACAACGGCTCCCAAGGGGGACAAGGAGGACGACATGGCGGAGGAGGTGGTGGCAGAAGCCGAAGTCCAGCTCCAAGGCACCGCAGCCACAGCCGTCATTCGGGACGATCCCTATCCCCGAGCGATGCAAGGCACATTATCAATTCCAACATAGAGGCGCGGCGCTATGAAAACGATGACATGTACGTGGGACCAAAGTGCTTCGGACCACGCATCAGAGCTACAAGATTCCCAAAAGGATTTGCTATCTCAAGGCACATCCAAGCCTACGACGGCATTGCTCAGCCAGATACTTGGCTATAGGATTTTTTCCAAGCTTGCGGCATCGCCAAAGGCGGAAACAGCCTGGTCGCAACCCGATATCTCCCGCTTATGTTGCGGAAGACGGCGCAATCATGGCTCAATGAACTTCCGGAGAACACCATCCATAACTGGTATGACATGCAAAGTGCGTTCTTTCGGAATTTCGAAGGCACATATCGGGGCCCTGTTCGGTCGGAGACCTACAACGTTGCACCCAGAAAGCCGGAGAAGCTTGCCGGGATTTACCTCGGATGATGGATCGACACCAAGAACTCCTGTGAAGGAGTAAACGATCAAACCCCAATTGAAGCTTTCATCGCAGGACTCCCAATTGGTCTACTACGTCATCGCTTGAAGTGTGACAAGGTCACTGATTTGGGAGAGATGATAGAAACAGCGAGCAAGTATGCAGATGCTAACGACGATGCAGAGGGATTAATCAATGTCCTAGTTGTGCCTCAGTCGGCAAGACAACCAAAGCAACAAGCTGAGAAGCGCAAAAATACCTCGGAAGAAAAACCCAACGCGGAAACAGCGGAGGTTACTACTGTTTCCGGGTCTGGAGGACGAGGAGGACGCGGCAGAGGCCGCGGGCGTGGCCGTGGGACTTCAAGGGTCCAAGGTAGAGGAGAACAGCAACCAGGCAAAACCTACTCTTGGGCCGACATTGCCAATAACCCATGTGTGCATCACTTAGACGCCAATGGGGGCTCATCCCACACCAACGCTGAATGTCGTTTTAATGAGGACATCAAGAGAGATGATACCACGGGCTACAAAGCTAAGCGGAAGAAGGGAAAGAAAAATCCCGAAAAAGACAAAAAGACCAAGGAAGATTCCGACATGGAGGAAGCTGATGCTTCAAATCCCAAGCCGAAAGGGAAGAAAACTTTTCCCACCAAGAAGGACACTTATGTCACCTTCCTCGGATCTCAACCAACAAAGGTCAAGAAAGCACTTCTCCAATAGCTCAATGCAACAGTTCCAACTGTCCCTCAATATCTGGACTGGTCGGAAGTGGCAATCACATTTGACCGTGCTGATCATCCGCCGAAGTTGCACAGGCGAGGAAAATACACCTTAATCGTCAACCCACTTATTGACGGTTAGGGTTTCTCCAAGACCCTCATGGACGGTGGTAGCAGCATCAATATTCTCTATGTCGAAACGTTACGCGGGATGAAGATCTCGGAAACCCAATTGAACCATAGCTCTGTGATCTTTCACGGAGTTGTCCCAGGAAGACAAGCTAATTCCCTGGGAGAGATTACTTTGGATGTTACCTTTGGAACTCCAAAGAATTATCGGACGGAGGCACTTTCCTTCGAAGTGGTCCCGTTCAAGAGCACATACCACGCTATATTCGGACGTCCGGCTTACTGGGCTTTTATGGCTCGTCCGTGTTATATTTACAATATGATGAAAATTCCAGGTCCCAACGGCGTGATCACCATCAGGGGAGACCCGAAGAAAGTGCGAGAGTGTGAGGAGGGAAATGCCGCCTTTGCCGAAGCCGTGCTGCACGCCCAGGAGTACTAGGAGATCAAGAAGAGCATAGATCTGTCCGAGATGCCTGCAACGAAGAAGGAGGTGACAAAGCCAAATCCGGAGTTCAAGGCATCGGAGGAGACGAAGAAAGCACCGTTGAAGGGTGATGACCCCTCCAAGGTGACCCAGATAGGCGTAGGCCTAAGTAGCACATAGGAAAGTGCGCTCATCAAGTTCCTCCAAGCAAATGAAGATATCTTCGCATGTCAGCCATCTGACATGATCGGAGTACCTAGGGAACTTGCCGAGCACTCTCTAAATGTAAACCCAAATGCTAAACCCGTCAAAAAGTCCCTACGACGGTTGGGCGACGAAAAGCGTAAGGCAATAGCTAAGGAACTAGCACGGCTCGAGTTAGCCGGATTCATAGAAGAGGTCTTCCACACTGAGTGGTCGGCCAATCCTGTAATGGTCCCTAAAAAGGACACCACTGATTTAAGGATGTGTGTTGATTATACTGCCTTGAACAAGGCTTGTCCAAAAGATCCGTTCGCTCTGCCTAGAATGGATCAAGTTATCGATTCTACGGCAGGCTCGGAACTCCTCTGTTTTCTCGACGCATATTCCGGTTATCACCAAATCCAGATGAAGGAATCTGACAAAGTCAAAACTTCATTCATAACTCCCTTCGGAACCTTCTGTTTTGTTACGATGCCCTTTGGGCTGAAGAACGCAGGAGCTACGTACCAGCGCACGATGCAGCGTTGCCTCCATGACCAACTCGTATGGAATGTACATGCATACATGGATGATATCGCGTTGATGTCCAAAAAGAAGGAAACACTGATTTCCGACTAGGAGGAGACGTTTGCCAATCTAAGAAAATACAACATCATGCTTAACCCGAAGAAATGCTTCTTTGGAATACCAGCCGGAAAATTGTTAGGTTTCATCGTGTCTCAAAGAGGCATAGAGGTGAACCGAGACAAAATCAAGGCTATACTCAATATTTCCAGGCCAACTCGCCTGAAGGACGTACAAAGATTAACTGGTTGCATTGCTGCGGTCAGTCGATTTGTAAGCCGGCTTGGTGAAAGAGCCGCACCATTATACAAGCTCCTGGAAAAGACCAAGGATTTTGTTTGGACTCACGAAGCTGAACCTGCACTACAAGATCTGAAGAGAGTACTATCATCTGCTCCTATCCTTGTAGCACCGGAACCTAAGGAACCGATGTTGCCCTATCTTGTTGCGACAAATAAGGTCGTTAGTATTGTCATGGTAGTGGGGAGACCAGAGGAAAATCAGGAACACTTTGCAGCGTCTGACTTACTTTGTCAGCGAGGTCCTGACGGAATCAAAACAGCGGTATCCGCACTATCAAAAGTTGGCCTACGGTGTTTTTCTAGCATCTCGTAAGTTACGACACTACTTTCAGGAGCATCCAATTACCGTGGTGAGCACAACTCCCATGAGAGATATAATCAACAACAGTGATGCCACAGGACGCGTCGCCAAATGGGGCATAGAGCTTTCAGCTTTCGATATTGAGTATAAACCTCGGACATCAATCAAATTCCAGATCCTTGCTGACTTTGTCGCTAATTGGACAGATACGAAGGAGAACATGATCCTCCCTGAGTCGGAATATTGGACCCTCTTTTTCGATGGGTCTAAGGCTCAAGGGGGCTTGGGGGCTGGCATGGTACTCAAATCACCCCAAGGAGACAAACTTTTATACGTGTTGCAGATCCACTTCACAGCGAAAAACAATATTGCCGAGTATGAAGCACTGCTGCATGGAATCCGGATTGCTAAAGATATTGGCATCCGACGTTTGATGTGTTACGGAGATTCAGATCTTGTTGCTCAACAAGTCTCGGATATTTGTAATGAAAATAAGCACATGGCAGCATATAAAGCTGTCGTGGATGATCTATCTAAATCGTTCGAAGGGTTTGAAGTTCAACACATCCCTCGAGCAGAAAATGAGGAAGCAGACGCACTATCTCGGATAAGTTCTGCACGGAAAGAGGTCCCGGATGGAGCTTTTTTAGAGCACCTCAAAGTTCCCTCAATAAAGGGGGTATATGAGGAATATCCGACCAAATCCGACTCACCTTTGATAGCAGTTCTGGCTGTCATTCCCAGCTGGACACAACCCTACCTCGATTATTTGGTAGATGGTAAATTACCCAAAGACGAGGTGCTGAGCTGGCAGATTATCTGACGAGTAAAATCCTATACTATTGTTAAAGGTGAGCTCCATAAATGGAGTGTTTTTGGTGTTTTTCAGCGTTGTGTATCTCCGGAAGAAGGAGTGGAAATCTTAAGGGAAATCCACAAAGGCGAGTGTGGTCACCATGCTGCAGCCAAATCTTTAGTGGCAAAATATTTTCGACACGGATTTTTCTGGCTTATAGCTTAAGCAGATGCCGAACGATTAGTCAAGACGTGCAAAGGCTGCCAAAAGTACGCCAAGCAAGCTCATGTTCCGGCTGATTAGCTACGAACAATACCTATAACATGGCCCTTTGTGGTCTGGGGGCTTGATATGGTAGGACCATTTAAGCGAGCTCCAAGTGGATTTACTCACCTCTTAGTGATGGTGGATAAATTCACCAAATGGATTGAGGCTAAACCTATCGCTAGTTGTGATGGAGCAACAGCCAAAAGATTTGTCGAGGATGTTATAATCCGGTATGGTTATCCACATAGCATTATTACGGACAACGAGAGTACCTTCTCTATGGGAGAATTGGCTGAATTCTGCAACGAGCAAAATATCCGGCTTGACATTGCGTCAGTCACACATCCACAAGCTAACGGACAAGTCGAAAGAGCAAATGGTTTAATCCTACAAGGCCTAAAACCGAGACTCGAAGCACCACTGCGACGTGCTGTGGGGGCTTGGACAGAGGAATTACCCTCTGTAATTTGGAGTTTATGAACAACTCCAAACAGGTCAACATGATACACACCTTTCTTCTTGGTCTATGGCGCAGAAGCAGTTCTTCCTAGTGATTTGATTCATACTTCTCCTAGAGTGGCCGCGTATATTGAAGAGGATGCCGAGATTTCTCGACAAAATGATCTCGACTTAGTCGAAGAAGTTCGCGTCGTTGCTGAAATGAGATCTACAGCCTATAAGCAGAAGTTACGCAACTATCATAGCCAGAGAGTCCGAGATAGATCTTTCAATAAAGGTGACTTGGTTCTCCGGCTTGTGCAACAAAGAAAGCACAAACTTTCCCCGGTATGGGAAGGGTCCTTCTTAGTTAGTCGAGTATTACACAATGGATCATACTACTTAACTGACATGAGGCCAGTTAAAGAAAGACCTGCTACTAAGAAGAGAAAGAGAGCTAGAGGCAGTACAAATCCGGATGAGTTAGACAGACCATGGAATATTGCTCAGATACGTCCCTTTTATTCTTAGTTTATCCTTCTTTGTAATCATATATATGTACATGTTCTCTGAGAAATAAAAGTTCCGCTTACCTCAAGTTTTTCTGAGAAGTGTTTACCATCTTATTTCCAAATGATCACGTCATAGTTGAAAATCCCAGAATGCTTGAAAGTACTTTATGCTCATGTTCGTTCTGGTTTAGATTTCCGATTCTAAAATTGGTACCTTCGGGTATAAACTCTAAAATTTCTAGTCTTTACTTTCGTTATTTGTCTGATTGCTGGATGCGGTCATTTTCTGAGTAGTGAATTGTTGGTACTGGAAGCCGGCTTTGCTTCCGAGTTTAAACTGGTTTAGCAATTGAGCTCTGTTGCTCGGCAAAGTTTCTGGCGGAAGGTTTAGCCGGCTCACGAAAGGGACGAGGCAGAAAGCCAGATAAATGATAAGTAGAGACGAAAAAATACATGTGCTTATGTAAACACTGCAGGCACACAAAAAAACTTAAAGCCAAAAAGTGCTGAATAGATCAAAAGCTTAGCACTAGCAAAGTTAAAGTATTGCATATTTACAGACGCCTCATGTGTTTCCAGAATAATACAAAAATTTCTGATCTATGATGGAGGAGGAGATGCAGGAGTTGCCGGCTCGCTGGATATGTCGCCTTGAGATCTTTCCGAGATGTCCACATCCGAGGTGGTGCGTTCATCATCGGAAATTTCTGCTGTTTCTTCTGGAGGCGGAGGAGGAGTGTCCACGCGGTTGAAGAATGGAGTATCGTAGCTGGTCAAATCAGCTACATGACACCCATATCTAGCACAGGAGTCCATAATGGCCTTGATGTCCTGCTCCTGGCCATCTTCGTCCACTTTAGAGTACCCTCTGGTCACTTGCCATATCTCCATGCTTCCATGGTGGCTCATGACCATGGTGAGAGCGTTCTGCGCTGCGCTTCGTGCGTAGGACATGTTACAATCCTGGACGAGCTTCGGCATCTCCTTTGCCTTGTCCGGCACCTGAAAATCCGACATGCGATGCATGTCTGGAATCTTGAGAGCTTCGCCAATGTCCTCAAGGGATTGGCGGAAGTCATGAAGCAGGTCACGGACTTGGGTAAGCCGGTGGTGTACGGGGCTCGGTGGAGGAAGAGTCCGTCAAGTTCAGAGGACCTATATAAAAAACAAGTTAAGAAATATCCGACATTGAAGAAGGTCGAAGAAAAGATAAGTCAGACAGATGGAACGTACCGAAAATGACGTCATCAATTTTGGTCTTTTCCTCCCGGAGACTTTGGAGTTCATCCCGAAGCGCCTGGGAAAGGTCCCTCTCTCTACTTAGCTAATTCTTGAGGCCCGAGATTATTTTGTTTTGAGCAGCGATCTTGTGATCACGCTCTTCAGTAGCCATGGAGGAGGATTCAAGGACTTGAGCTATACTCTTTTCATGATCCACTTTGAGCTTATCCAACTCTTGGCGAAGCTCCTTGTTCTCCACCACCAAGGTCTTGAGGTTCTCGGCCTCTTCAATCATGGCACATGATTGTTATACCAGCGCTGTAAGTCAAAAAAGAACAACAGTTCATAAAAAATTTGACATTGAAAATACAAAGACAAAGTTTGAGTCTCGGAATGTTTACCTTCAGCCTCATTCTTGGCAACTTGTAGCTCAGCATTTTTAAGCAGGAGAGCTTTGATCTCTCTCCGCTTATCACAAACATTCTTCAATAAATCCTGGTTATAGGAACATACTTTCTGTAAGTCAAAATACCCAAAGTCAGAAAGCTACTTAAGACTCGGGCTAATATTTTTGCTAATATCAGCACGAGCCTTGGGGGCTACACTAGTTCGTTCTTTGGCATCCTAATGAAGAATAAACCCGGATTATATATCCTACTTCATGCTTGGGGGCTAGAGGATATGATATAAAATACAGGAAAAAGCAGGAGTTGGATTTCCGACATACATGTTGTTTGCGGGAGAGTTTATCCAAACCCGCGTTCACTTTAGCAGCCACCTTTTCGGCGAGAGTCAAAGGAATCACTGGGGCTGTTGGAAGCTCTCCAGTCCTAATCCTCTCGTCGCGAAGGCACACTTGGTCGAGAAGGTCAGAGAACTTGATGTCCTCTGCTTCTTGCTCTTCTTCTTCGACAAACAAATTTCTTTTCTCCAGGCATTGCCTGGCTAGCCGCTGGATCTCTTCTACAGATTTCCGAGACAGGCCAAACTTGGCAAGTCCTGGATTGCTGAGAATGTTTTTGGCGAAGCTTTTTTTCCGAGGGATCATTACCCAAAGAGGGTTCACCCTTATATAAATCTGACTCACCCATGGTGACGCCAGTTTGCGATTCAAGGATCGCAGGCTCCATGGAAGGAGCCCGATCTTCTGCGACGATCGGAGAAGGGATGATCGCCGGTGTTGCAGAAGGTTGAGGGGAAGGAGTTGGAGGAGCCATGGCAGGAGAAGCTATGGTAAGCTTCGTCTGTCGCAAGGGCTTCGAAGAAATCCCTTTCCCCTTGCCCTTGATGAGCGGCTTTGCTCTGAGAATGTAATAAAGTCGGAAACATTACATCTCAGAAGGAAATTCGAGTAAAGTACAAAGGCGGAAATTGTGATTGAAAGTTACCTCTTCACAACAGGCACCTCCTTTGTGCCAACACCCACTATCGGAGCCTTGCGCTTCTTGAGCGCAAGGTCCGGCAAGGGGACCACCTCTGTCTCTTGAGATAACTCAGGAGGATATCCTTCGAGCGGAGCAAATTCCGAATCGGGGAGGTCAGCAAGCTGAAAAGAAGAAAACACATCAGTATTGCAAAATAACTCGAAGATTGAAACACATACAAGGTGTATTGTTAGAAACTTACCGGCACCACGGGGTTTTCCGCCGTGTGCATATCCAGAGAAACCTCCGGGATTCTCCTCTCGATCCGCTCCTTGATCAGCCACTTGAGCTGGCTTATATAGCCCTGCGTGGTGTAGGCCTTGGGACTGATGCGGAGGGAATCTTTCTTGGATGGCATGATGGAATGCATCAGTCGATCCCCATGGTACTGAAGGGGCTGGATCCGGCATGAGACCCAGCATTGGACCAAGTCGGATCCCTTCAGACCTTTGTGTTTGATCAAATATTCGATCCGCCTCTTAGCGAGGATCACATCGTCAGAAAGAGCCAGCGTGGCCTCGTCCCAAGAAGGTTGGGCCGTGGCAGCTCCGTCAACAAAAGCCGGCAAAGCAGTGGCTTTGCCGAGAGCCAGAATATCCTTATGATAGAAAAATGTGGTTGGCCGTTGTTTGACCGAGTCACTAGCTAGAATTTTGGGATATGCGTGCTCGCGTCTAAGCGAAAAACTAATAGTGCCGGTGATGTAAGGAACACCGGCAGTAATGGTGTTTCTCCGGACATGAAAGTAGTACCGAAAAAGAGTCAAACTCGGCCTAATGTCGAGAAAGCCCTCACACAACGAAGCACATGCGTTCATCTCTAAGAGAGAGTTGGGAGGAAGGTTATGGAGTTGAACTCTGTAATGATCAATCACCTCGGAGAAGAACTCTGAGGGAGGAAACGACAAACCTCTATCGAGGTCGGTGCCGAAGTGGACCCGTACGCCATCACGTGGATTGGGGACGGTTTCCTCGAAGCCGCTCCGCCAGTTGCCGGCGGCGAGAAGCCATTCCTTCTCCACGTTCTTGAGGCCCTCCTCATTGAGAGCGCAGGGGATCCAGATCCCGCGGAAGCTCTCTTTCTCCCCCAACACTTTCGCCGTCGCCGCCGCCGCCAAGCCGGAGGAAGAAGATGAAGCAATTTCTCCGGCGAGAAGATGACCTAAAAGGGGCAGCGCTGGGAGTTCTGTGGGGGAGGAACGGGGAGCTCTGTGCGCGCAGGAAGATTGGGAGGAAAGGAAAAGGCAAAGACTGGTGGAAGGAGAAGGAGAAAATCCTAACCTCTTATATCCACCTAACTGCGCCAAGATTCGTGCAAATGCTACAGTGTAACCGCCACGCGTCATGGAAAGGACTGGGAAGGACCCACGCGATGATTCGTTGCCTCGATCTCCACGCACACATTAAAACGGCGCCTCGGTTCCGCGGACTGCGAACCCACCAACGGTCGTGCTGACGGCAGGCCTGTCAGCTGACGTGACTTAACCATGACTTGTGTCAGGTGGCGTTAGAAACCAAGTTCCGGCTTAGTTCGAAATCAAGCTGGAAAATCCGAATAACCTGTTGATAGGTCCGACTTATTTTTAAGACCCGGATCGTATTTTTTATTCTGAAGTTTTAGGAACCCTTCAAGATTCTGCAAGCCGAAGATCTAGCTAGACGATGATAAATCCGACTTTGGATCTTGGAGGCCTTCGTGGGCTACTGTTGGGGATATACTTTCCGGGTATCCTCACAGTTTCTCACAGACCAGGGTGGCCCACTTCGGGTTAGAGCTTTGCTTCACGGGTAGCCCAGTCAGGGAGAAAGACGGAGTACAATCCGGCTACGGGAAGGCCCAGAAGACTTACCGACTTAGGCCCATAATGTTACTTGTAGTTCAAGATGTACTCTGTAACCAACTCTTAGTTGTAGCCGGATAGATATCTCCTATAAACCCTAGGTCGGATATCTATATAAGCCATCCTAGGGAGAGCCTTTAGGGCACAACCCAATACTTTAGACCCTCAACTCGCACAGGCAAAACCATTGTAACCCATATTTCGGTTTTGCCGTATTACTGGATTGCTAGCAGGAGTAGGATCCGTCCAAAGCCGGCGGATTTGAACCTGGGTAAACTTGTGTGCTCAACATCCCGGAACACCGTACGTCTCACACCCCTCTCTTCCGCACGCCTCGAGGACCCCCTCATGGCGTACTTGTCCTCAATCCGACGACAGGGCCTATACTAGAGTGGCATTCAGAGAGTCCTGATCAGTTAGTCGACCCACGATCAGTGAGGATCAGGGCAGGGTACCCAGATGGTGTGGGTAAAGTGTAGAACCTCCGTAGAGTGTAAATCTATTCAAATAGCCGTGTCCACGGTCATGGACGGTTGGGAAGGTTGCTATAGAGCGGTGCTGGTTTTGATTTCAAGAAGGACTTCGGAGAAGCAAAGGCTTTGGAAATGTTTGGCCATGGGATGGTCAGAAAGGAAGGAAAGGAGTTTGGTCATGGGATGATCGGAAGGAAGAAAATGAATGGGTGACCAAGTCCTAGTGTTTTCCAATACTTTAAAAAGGCTTCCAAAAGGTTTTACAAAAAATTTCAACGAAGATATGTAGATGCTATATCTACAAGAGAAACTATTTGAGAAAAGAACCTCTCTTGGAGCCCTCCTACTACCACAACCATATTGCATATATCCTTTTATTTGTATTCTCTTAAGGTGGTTTGCGAGTACATTCAAAGTACTCACTGGCATTGTCCCTTGATATTAACTTGGTCAGATATCAATAAGAATGTGATGTTGACGACTATGCAAGCTAGGACGTTCTCCCAGGCAGTTTCCTGTAGGTTAAGGCATGGCTCGAGCTCTACTCTTGATGAAGTTCCGCTGATGATTATTGATGTAGCCATAATGGCATGGAAGGTATGACATGTATCCGCTTAAGTAATGGTTGTTTACTTTTATACCTGTCGGTTATGTGCCACGACTAACTGATCATGGGATCGTGGTGTATGCATAACAGGGATTCTAGGAGGATTAATCCAGGGGCCGCACAGACTTGGTATCAGAGCCATCCTGACTGTAGGAGAACCTTAGCTAGCATGGCCATTAGACAGGAAAACTATTTTCGGAAACACCGGCTTTCAAAAATTACTTTCTCAAAAGCTTTTCAAAGGATTTTACTCCTTATCATTTTCTAATTTTAAAGGACTTCAAAAATGGGTTCCTCTGTCTCTCGTGGTACAAGGTGATGTTATGGTCACTGCCGTCATGGGATAAGATCCATTTGGTCAAAATGGCGGTGACATCTGAGTAGACGAGCATGCCTTCGTCGGCTGAAGTCACGCTGAAAGGGCTCATGTCATACCTATCAAATCCACGGCGTTACCTGCGAGCTTCTCAAAATCTCATCAGAATTCACCTTGTATTACAAGAATATCAACCAAGAGTGACTTAACACATATAAATCTTCTTTTGCTGATCCTAATATGAATATATATAATGTCATACTAATTAATTACTTTATGTTGGTGATAGACCCAATTAGTATGGGATGTCCAGTCAAATATGTCTTCCTGTTCAATTCTTGCTGCCGCAGTCCCGTGGAACTGCGTGGTGCCTGGCTTCGAGTTCGCCGCAATGTCGTTTGTGCTCCACTCCCACCTCAGAGAAGCCCACTCCATGAGGTTTCACATTTTCCACTACGGTAGGAAAGGCTGGTACGTCTCTAAGCCAGTGCCAGCACCAGGCTCGTAGAATGTAGATATCTTGGTAACCGGGGACGATGGCACGGTGTTTTGTGTGCTATTTGACGAGCGCGATAAAGTCATATTGATATCCATCTTGTGCGTCAGGACGGTGGCGCGCTTGTCGCCACAGTACAGGGTGAAGTTGAGTCTGCACATCCAAATGGCTTGTGTGAGAAGGTATTCTATGCGAATCCTAAAGCCACTTGATCTTTGTTAGTTTGTTGGTCTAATTTGGTCGCTTGTCGTCGGAATCGACCATCGGATTTCACCATGGAATACAAGCTTTGTATCGATAGGAGTCTCTAGAGAATAACACATCTCAATATTCTTGTGATGATCCTAACTTGAACACATGTACTCCTTGATAGGATTTTTCTTATCATTTTGGGACATGTGGTTCCTAGCTAATCTATTTTGTAGTAGGAGTAATACCTATGTACTGGTACTTGTTCAGACTGACGGATCTAGTGCAGAATATGGTCTCTCTTTCCTTTTGAATCATGGTCTTGCTACATCTACCGAATTTCAATGTCTGCATTGTTGAATCTGTCAATTCCTTTGGTCATTATCTGTACTTCTAAATCGGTCACTTTGAAATGGTGCTAAATCTGTCAGGTGCCGGTTATTATGAACTAGGAGTCTATTGATATTTTTCTATCTTATTCAGTACTGCTGAATCATTCAAATGCCAATGATTCTGTCAAATGTGTTGTTGCTATTACTAAAGTATTTTTTAGAACTAATAGTGATGTATTGGTACTTGTTTAGATCAAGACCAATGGATGGTCTTGCTATCCTTTTGGTACATGGCCAGAATATGGTCTCTCTGTCCTTTTGAATTATGGCCTTGCTACATTTATTGAATTTCAGTGTCTGCATTGTTAAACCTGTCAATTCTTTTGGTCATTATCTGTACTGCTAAATCAGTCACTTTGAAATGCTATTGAATCTGTCAAGTGCTGCTGATTATGTATTTGGAATTTATTAATATTTTCCTATTTTATTTAGTGTTGTCGAATCGTTCAAATGCTAGTGAATCTGTCAAATGTTCTATCGTTTAATTATAGTGCTAAAGCATTTTGTAGAACTAATACTGACGTACTAGTACTTGTATAGATTAAGGGTAGTAGATGGTCTTACTGTTCTTTTGAAACACAACCTTGTCACAATCTTGATGAGGCTTGGGGCATTTTGGTTTGCATATGTGGGTCACACAGTCATTGATGTGAGTAGAAGGTATGCATAGAAAAGCAGGCTTGATTGTCAATTTTGCTTTCTCTGATGATCAAGTGTGTTCGAAGAAAAGCGACTGATCTCGCGCCAAGGTTTTTAGTGCTAAAACAACAATTGATTGTCGCCATCCTCCTATTGAATTCCAAAGTCTATATGCTGAATCGGTCATTTTGAAATGCTGCTGAATATGAACTAGGAACCTGTCGTTATTTCACCAAGCATCATGCAATTTAGGCCGTGGGTTCTTGCCTTTCTAGAAGTTTCAGCAATTTTAGTAGGCTTGCCAAACTTTGCAAAGGGGTACCTTTCTAGAAAGTTCATATGAGGTTCAATATCTTGGTATAAAGTACTGAATAACGTAAGTTACTCAACTTACAACTACTCTGTATAACTGATGTGAATCTAGACAAAGTTGAGGCCATTAGAATATGAACTAGAGGGAGTAGTATAAAAATGGAAGCAGTAAATAAATCATCTCTCAGTTCTAATAGCTGAGATGTCATGAGAGAACACTCCATGGCACCGTGCCAGTCTAGAGTAGCTATATTACTCCGTACTCCATAATTCTAGTCTGCGTGCTCGATGTAGTACACCCGGGAAAAGACAGCCGAAGGAGCACGACAAAACCCCCTCCTTCAAAGAGCCATCCCCAACTCCATGAGGCCACATCTGGATCTTCTCGAGCATGCACTTCACACATTTTTCTCGCCATCTCACCCGCTGGTTCGATCCTTCCAGGCCGCCACCCCTCTCCTCAAAATAAGCCCAACAGTCATACATATATCCATCCTTGTCCCCAATCCATCCGGACATGATGACTATGGATTTGAGGCACAACTAACTGAGCAATGTTTGGGCAAAGGTCGGTGACAATGTCTTCAATGAAATAGCTATGCATCTGGACACTACCAGCGTCGTCCGGCTGTCCGCATGCTCCAAGGAGCTGTACCACCAAGTCGCTAACCAAAAAGGTAGTAGATACCCGATGAGTGCATATTTGCATCATATTTTACAATATTATTTTGCATTGTAGATGTAGGATCTTGGTATTTTACGGCACTCGCGCACACATTTTATGTTTGTTTTCACCAGGATCAGGACATATGATAGATCCAATGCATACAATTCTTGGAGCAGTTGTAATATGGAGAAAAGGAGTCAAAAACAACGTAAATCGCTTATTTGGGAAATATTAATAATACTAGAAGAAAACTAGAAGCGAACAAATAGTTGGTGCTACCTCTGCCTCCTCAAATAGTTGGCGCCGCCTCCGCCTCCTCAAATAGTTGCACCCCGTGCAACTGGTTCGAGGAGACGACATATAGAACACCCAGAAATCGCAGAAACTTCACCTCCGGAAGGCATCTGGAGGGGGAACTAATCCACCGGGGATCCATCTTCACCCTACGAAGATTTGGGAGGCAAAGGCATCGATCTTCATCAGCCACCGCTGCATCACCACCATCTCCATCCATCCCATCTACATCTTGTCTAGATCTTGTTGTAATTCCCGTACTCGTTCTGGATTTATACAAGTACTATTCATCTATGATTTATTCCACTACCATTGCCATGATGTTGATTGCCTCCATGTCTGAGTAGATCTCTAATTATTGGGGAGATGGAGAAACCCTAGTATGAGATTGAAATAACATAAAGTCTATTATGATATTCATCGATGTGACCATGTGTTAGATTTTCTACATCTTGATGTTGAGAGAAGTCGACCTCTCAATATTTGCCTATCATGGGGACTTGATGGAGGGAACTACTAGTTGGTAGACAGAGGCGTTCTAGCACTTACAGTGACTATAAAGCTGTTGGCACCCCTTACGTATCAACTTGGGAAACCGAGGAAACTCACGGAACACTATCCATGCCATGGGATAGGTCCTACGGGATTACATCCCTTAATATCACAGTAATTTGATTGATGTCGATTGCTGACTGCTGTAGTTATGAGGACGATGTGAGCAGTAGTTGCTGCTTAATTGTCCAAATACAGAGTTCCTCCCACACATACATAGTTTAGAATGTTCATGATGATAATCTTTATCTTAGATCCTTATAATGCTAGTGGTGTATCCGCTACTCCATGAGAATGATTTTCCCTATTGCAGTTACAATCTCTCTTACATACGCGATACTTACTTTCTGTATCCAGTTATTTTACTTTACTTTATTATTGCTCTTATACCTAAAACCCAAAAACACCTTTTTACACAATACTCACATTTTATCTTATCACTTAGAACTTTATCTAGCATTTCTATCGTAATATTTATTTCAAGAGTTATTAGACTTCACACTCTTGCTCCCTATGGGATCGATATCTTTATTTCAAAACTAGCTACAAACAATCTATGCACTTGCAATCATCAAGATATTTTGTGGCACCGTTTCCGGGGAGCTAAGTGTTGTAGGTCTTTTAGGTTTTTCTTATTTATTTTAGTCTTGCTAAATTTTGTTTTGAGTTACAGGTTTCCACCAACATGATTGAGTTTGAGCACATGACTAGTGCTAACTCACTCAACTGCTTTGGGAAGACCTATGCTATTTACAAAAGAGACAACTCCAATGACAAGACAAGGGGGTTGGAAATAAATCCTCTACTACTTGGTATTTTACACAAGAAGCAATTTACTGGAGATGAAGAAGATCCTGATCCATATGAGCATATTGCATGTTTCAAAGATATATGTGGCACATTTCTATTGACGGGATATACCGCTGATGAGGTAAGGGTTAAACTTTTTAGTCAAACTTTGACAAGTACAACTCTCTCATGGTATAGATCTCTACCACCTGAAGCCACTACTACTTGGGATAATCTAGCCTGTGAAATTTCTAGCAAATTATTATCCATTGTAAAAATCCTTTGGAATCAGGCGTCTTATAATGACTTGGAAAAATCGTTCTAATGAAGGACTAGTAAGAGCTTATATCAGATTTAAAGATTTATTACGACTATGTCCGCATCATGATTTACCTTAATGGTATTTATTGCATATCTTTTATGGCAGTTTAATTGAACCTAATAAAATTGAACTAGACTCTTTCGCTGAAGGAGCCTTTATGAATCTTCCTATACCGAAAGCTTGGGCTTTACTTAATAGAATTCGTGATCATAGCGATTCATGGAATTTTGGTCTAGGAAGTGAAGGGGGCATATAAATAGAACATGATTGTATTCTTGACTATAATAAAAAAGCCATGTTAAAGAATTATCTAAGGAACTTTATTTGGATTCAGATCTTCTATTGCAAGTTGTTAAAGCTTTTATACAACATATCAAAGCTCCAAAAGAAGGTCTGCTCAAGTATGATCCACCACCCGAGACGGAGAAGATAAAGCACCACTGGCCTCCTTAGAACCAATAAATGAGATGCCTTTTCCTAACACTGCACAAAAGCATATTCTTGAATATGAACAGGTCAAATCAGTACAGGATAAGAAGGAAGAAGAAAGTATGCCATAAGTCGTGGAACATCTGGAAGAAACCAAAGATGAAGAAGTAACCAAGGAAGCAATTATGGCTATGTATACACATTGTAACATAGCGGAACTTGATGAAGATACTTCCGTATTGGTTGAAGGTAAAACAAAGGTAACAGATGTGGGTAAGCCTATTCCTCCCTGTATATTTAAAGAAACCTTGCATTACGGTTAATGTGATCTTGGCACCAAAGTTAATGTTATATCTTATGATTTCTACTTAGAAATAAAAGAGGAAATAAAACCGGCCACATTTGAAAATATTGATATGACAATTATGTTAGCCAATAAAAATCTTAGAATTCCAATGGGAGTAGTTGAAGATGCAACTGTCACAATTGGCAATAAAAACTTTCCTATCGATTTTGTAGTTGTTGATATGCCAGTTGACACTCTTTGCCCTATTATATTTGGAAGAATCTTTTTGGGTGATATAGGTGCCTATGTTAATTTCAAGAAGGAGATTGTGTCTCTTAAGCTTGGGGGAATGGAAAATAAATTCCATTTTTCCAAATTTAAAGACAGGCCTCCTCAAATACAAGAAGAAGAGGAAGAGAGAACTATTGAGGAAATGGCGGCTCTTTTCTTTAGTAATCAAGAAGAAGACATAGATGAAGATCCAAATTATGAAGAAATAGTTATGGAGGACAAGTCCTTGGAAGAACTAGAAGATGGATTCGATTCACTTCCCATCATAGGACCTCCAACTGATGAGGCTTTTGAAGAGCCAGAAAAGAGAGGGGACGAGGAACTACCACCCCAGAGTTGAAGACTCTACCATATAATATCGGGAACGACTATTGGGACAGCGCTCTTCAGGAAGCGCACATTTCGGCCGCAGTGCGCACGTTTTCGGCCGCACGGCAGCCCGACACGTGGCGTGTGGAAGTTGACCCGTGCGTATTTCCGGCCGCTCGACAGCGCGTGTATTTCCGGCCGCATGACAACGCGTGTATTTCCGGCCCCACGGCAGCCCGACACGTGGCTAGCTGCTCATGCAGTGCACGTGACGAAACTAGATGCTCATGTAGTGCACACGACGAAAGGCAGTTCCATGCAGTGCACGAGCAGTGCAACTCGTTTACTATCGACCGAAAGCTGTGCAACGCAGTACACCGTGCACTCCAAGAACATCGCACAATGCACTACAACCTTAGGCAGTGCAACACAGTACAACAAGGCAGTGCATGGACGATGCACTGCCTGGACACCGCGCAGTGCACTACAACTGAAGGCAGTGCAAAACACTACAATGAGGCAGTACACTGCCTGTACACCGCGCAGTGCACTGCGAACTAAGGCAGTGCAACACAGAACAACAAGGCAGTGCATGAACGATGCACTGCATGGGCAGTGCGTAGTACACTGTTTGTACACCGCGCAGTGCACTGCGAACTAAGGCAGTGCAACATAGAACAACAAGGAAGTGCATGGACGGTGCACTGCCTAGACACCGCGCAGTGCACTGCGAACTAAGGCAGTGCAACACAGAACAACAAGGCAGTGCATGAACGGTGCACTGCCTAGAGACCACGCAGTGCACTACGAACTAAGGCAGTGCAACACAGAACAACAAGGCAGTGCATGGACGGTGCACTTCCTGGACAGTGCGTAGTACACCGCCTGGACACCGCGTAGTGCACTGCGAACTAAGGCAGTGCAACACAGAACAACAACGCAGTGCGTGAACGGTGCACTGCCTAGACACCGCGTAGTGCACTGCGAACTAAGGCAGTGCAACACAGAACAACAAGGCAGTGCATGGACGGTGCACTGCCTGGATAGTGCGTAGTACACTATCTGGACACCGTGCCGTGCATTGCAACCGAAGGCACCGTGTACTAGACCAAAAGGCAGTGCAACCTACACATCAAAGGCAGTACGAGAAAAAAGTTCATCGAAACATATCAACATGGGATCTAGTTTTGTAGATCTCAACACGACTAGTACAACCGTGAAAACGGATCTCGGTTTGGCCAATTCGTTTAAAAGATATCGGATTTTTCGTATTTGAATCCAAAATAGAAAGGGAAAAAGGACGGCGACCCCTCTCTCAAAGCACCACGTGTCGCGTAGGAAAGGCCAGGCACATCGTGCGAAGAACTCACAGGACGCCATGTGTAGGGATAGGAGCGATTGTGGGGCGAGCTCTGGAACACGTGCGCTTTTTCTAGTGTTTCTGTATAATCTCAAATACAGGTTTCTAGATGATACAAATAAATTTCCTGTTATTATCAGTGCTAAACTTTCAGGAAAAGAAGAAGAACTTATGGAGATACTTAAGGAGCATTGCAAGGCCTTTGGGTACTCAATGGATGACTTGAAGGGCATCGGTTCCATGATAGCCGTCCATCAAATATTCATGGAGGAAGGTGCTAAACCAGTTGCGGAATTTAATAGAAGATTGAAGCCTGAAATGAAAGAAGTGGTAAGAAAATAAATTGTACGCCTACTGGACGCAGGTATATCTATCCTGTTAAAGAAAGTGAACAGGTAAGTCCTGTTCATTGTGGCCCTAAGAAGGGTGGTTTCACTACTGTTCCTAATGAAAATAATGAATTGAAACATACTAGAACTATTGTTGGGCATAGGATGTGCATAGGCTTCAGAAAATTAAATAAAGAAACTAGGAAAGATCACTATCCTTTACCATTCATAGATCAAACTTTAGAGAGGTTAGCAAACCATACACATTTTTGTTACTTGGATGGATACTGTGGTTTTTCTCAAATAACTGTTCATGCTGATGACCAACTTAAAACAACTTTCATTAGTCCTTATGGTTTACATGCTTACCGACATATGCCTTTTGGTTAATGTAATGCTCCGAGTACTTTTCAAAGATGCATGACTGCTATTTTTGCGGATTTCATAGAACTTATAATGGAAGTATTTATGGATGGATTTTTGGTCTATGGAACTTCGTTTACTAGTTGCTTGGATAATCTCAAAAGAGTTTTGCAACGTTGTGAAGAAACTAATCTTGTTCTAAACTAGGAGAAGTGCCATTTTATGGTCAAAGGAGGTATAGTCCTTGGACACAAGGTATCAAGTAAGGGAATTGAAGTTGATAGAGCTAAGGTTGAGGCAATAGAGAGAATGCCACAACCTAGGGATATTAAAGGTATAAGAAGTTTCCTTGGTCATGTGGGTTTTTATAGAAGGTTCATTAGAAATTTCTCTGGAATATCTAAACCTTTGACTAACGTCCTACAAAAGGGAGTAAGATTTAATTTTGATGACAAATGTCTTGAAGCCTTTGATAAACTCAAAAATGCTTTATCTCGTGCTCCCATCATTAAACCACTATTTGGGATACAACCTTTGAGTTAATATGTGAAGCTAGTGATGATATTATAGGAGTAACTCTAGGACAACATATTGTTCGCAGATTTAATATTATACATCATGCTAGTAGAACTCTAAATGGTTCTCAGAAGAATTACCCTAAGGAAGAAAAGGAACCGTTTGTTGTATTTTTCTCTTGTGATAAATTTCGTTCTTACATAGTTGGTGCAAAGGTAAGAACTCATACGAATCGTGATAGTTTAAAAGAACCCCTTGAGAGGAAAGAACATAATGCTTGACTGATCCGTTGGATTCTTTCACTTCAAGAATTTGAGTTGCAGATTATTCAGAGGCAGGAAATAAAGATGTTAAATGCAGTGTCCATATTTTCCTAGCAAGACACCAATCTAATTGAGAGGAACTATAGTTCTGCTGATTTTCGTTTACAAGAATTATTCAATGAATCAAGGTCAATTCCTTCAAGAGAGAAGAAGTCTTTGTTGTTGGAGGAACTTTTCATCCCTGTATAAGCAAATGGTAAGTGCAAGGTAAGTGTTCTTACCCAAATAAGTGATTTGTTTTCACGAATTTTACTTCTAATTTTTTTTGGTTTTGAAATCCTTGTGTTATTCTGAAGTTTTAGAGGGTTTTTACCAACTATATGCGCGGAACTATACGACCGGAGAGGGAGCCCCCGCCATATAGTTGGTCGTTAAACTCTCTATATCATCTTTGTGAAATTGTTTTCGTTATCTGAGACTATACGGTTGCAACTATACGATCGGAGCCAAAATTCTGGTCATATAGCTGGTCGTTAAACTCTCAGATAGTTTTGCTTTTTGGTATCTGTATCTATACGGTCACAACTATATGACTGGAGCCAAAATTCTAGCCGTATAGTTGGTCGTTAAACTCTCGGACACTTTTGATTTGTGGTGTTTGTATCTATACGATCGCAACTTTACGACCGGAGCCAAAATTCCGCCGTATGGTTGGTCGTTAAACTCTTAGACACTTTTTGTTTGTCTTTTCGTTTATTCATCTAAAAAAACTTATTGTCGGTTCTGAGTCATGAGTTAATCGACCCAGACTCGAGATATTTGGAAATATCTTCCCGGAACCAACTATATGGCCGGACCTATACGGGCCACGCCCGTATAATTGGTCATTACGCGGCAAGACTCTTCCAAATCCGTGATTTCTTTGCCTATTTCATTAAGATTCTTTTCTTGGACGACAATTTGGTGTTTCTCGCAAGTTTTATCGACCTCTAACCTCCCTTATATACTACTATTGTCTCTCTCCCTAATCATAATATCCACAAACCAATCTACCTCTTATTCACACGTGAGGGTCTCAACCAAGGGATAGAAGTCAAGAAGAAAAGCTCCTATGGAGATTGGGAGCAACAACGAGCAAGGCAAGGAGATCAAGACTGTCCCTATAGAGTTCCTCGATGTCAACCATGGGTGTCGGAAGAGGAATTTGAAGGCCCTAGAGCTGAAGATTGAAGAGTTGGACAATGAGAAGCCAGGGACACCCAAACACCTTCGATTGATGCGAATTTATCTTGATAAACTTGATGAAGATATCATGCGGACAACCGAAGCGAGTTTTTCTATGAGTCTTAAGGCGCTACAAACACTTCAGGATAACAATGAGTTCATTAAAGAACAAGTGAAAGTGCTTGAGAGGAATAATCTTTTCTAGAAGCTACGTGTTAAAAAATTATAAGCTGTCAATCAATCCCCCCGCCTTAGGCTGGCCCATGAGGAGAAGATATCACATGCCATGGCGCCACAGTGATCTACAACAATCACGGTATCAAATAATCGCAAGGGATTATTTGATCCCGCCTGGCTTGATTCCAAGCTTGGGGAGATCTTTAAGATCTTGTAATCTATCCTATAAGTTTTTATTACTATTTTTGCATTAGTTCAAATAAGCAATAAAGTTTACATCATCAGAATTCCCTTTAGGAATAGTCGATCCCTTTAATGAAATTCTTAGTTTATTATTATATATGGAGAAATATTGAGTTTGTGTTTGCTTTAATGATGTATGAATGGCTTGAGTATAATTTTACTTGCACTTGATGATAACAATAGGAGTCTTCCACACCATTGGTATTAATGGAACACATAAAGATAATTTGGTCAATATGCTATATGTCTACGATTTGATTTACAAAGAATGATTATCTATACAGTTAAGTTGAAAAAGAAACCTTAAACAAAGGAAACTGAAAGTGCTATCAAAAAATAGTGAGAACACGTCGAGGTAGAATCTCCAAGTCATAAGAATGCTTCATATACAGTTGGATTTTGATAATGGAGATCGTCAAACTTTGAATTCCTACATAAAGTGGAATATATGGCTAGCTCCTTTGCATAACACTTAAACAAAAATGTGAGCATATATGCAAATTAAAAGAAAAGAAAGAAGAAAAAGAGCGAGTGTGCAAAGAGCAAATAGGCATATACCATTGTATTGTAGTATGACAAAGAAACAGTTTCAAGATTCTGAATCCCAAGTGAATACAATTGATCCTAAAACACTTGGGACCATCTCGCTAACTCATTCGGTTGAACCAGATACTTTTACGTTATGTTGAGATTCATCTTTTATGAACTGTTGATCACTAAGGTGTGGAAGCCTTCTAATACTATTCAGATGGTTTGAGTAAGGTACTATTCACGAACTTCTTCCTATGTATCGTATATGATAAACACATGCTGCAACTGCTTCATTTATTCTAATCGACTCAGCTTCATGAATATGAGGATCACATCCATTAAAGCTAAAACTTGCTCGGAACGAGCAAGAGTCTAAGCTTGGGGAAGTTGATGAGTGCATATTTGCATCATGTTTTACAATATTATTTTGCATTGTAGATGTAGGATCTTGGTATTTTATGATGCTCGTGCACACATTTTATGTATGTTATCACCGGGATCAGGACAGATGATGGATCCAATGGATACAATTCTTGGAGTAGTTGTACTGTGGAGAAAAGGAGTCAAAACAACGTAAATCACTTATTTGGGAAATATTAATCATACCAGAAGAAAAAAAAAAGCAAACAAGGGAGGCAGAAGGTTCAACGACCAACTATACAGCGGGAGCAAGTTTTCCATCTGTATAGCTCTGGCCGTATAGTTGGTTCCCCCTCCAGCTCCTCAAATAGTTTCACCCCGTGCAACTGGTTCGAGGAGAGGACATACAAAACACCAAGAAATCCCAGAAACCTCACCACCGAAAGGCATCTGGAGGGGGAACTGATCCACCGGGGATCCATCTTCGCCCTATGCATATCCGGGAGGCTAAGGCATCGATCTTCATCAACCACCGCTGCATCACCACCATCTCCATCCATCCCATCGACATGTGTCTAGATCTTGTTGTAATTCCCGTACTCGTTGTGGATTTATACAAGTACTATCCATCTATGATTGTTTCCATTACCATTGCCATGATGTTGATTGCCTCCATGTCTGAGTAGCTCTCTAGTTCTTGGGGAGATGGAGAAACCCTAGTATGAGATTGAAATAAGATAAAGTCTCTTATGATATTCATCACTGTGACCATGTGTTAGATTTTCTACATCTTGATGTTGAGAGAAGTCGACCTCTCAATATGTGCCTCTCATGGGGACTTGATGGAGGGAACTACTAGTTGGTAGACAGAGGCGTGCTAGCACTTACTATGACTATAAATCTGTTGGCACCCCTTACGTATCAACTTGGGAAACCGAGGAATATCACGGAACACTATCCATGCCATAGTATACGTCCTACAGGATTACGTCCCTTAAGAGCATAGTAATTCGATTGATGTCGATTGCTGACTGCTATGGTTATGAGGATGATGTGAGCAGCGGTTGCTGCTTAATTGTCCAAATACGGAGTTCCTCCGTTACATACATAGTTCAGAATGTTCATCATGATAATCTTTATCTTAGATCCTTATAATGCTAGTGGTGTATCCGCTAGTCCGTGAGAATGGTTTTCCCTATTGCAGTTCCAATCTATCTTACATACGCGATACTTACTTTCTTTATTCAGTTATTTTACTATACTTTATTATTGCTCTTATACCTAAAATCCTAAAACACCTTTTTACACAATACTCACATTTTATCTTGTCACTTAGAACTTTATCTAGAATTTCTATCATAATATTTATTTCAAGAGTTATTAGACTTCAGACTCCTGCTCCTTGTGGGATCGATATCTTTGTTTCGAAACTAGCTACAAACGATCTGTGCACTTGTAGTCATCAATACCTCAACGGCATCTGTTGCACTTTGGTCTCCTACAAGGACGTCTACGAGCACAAGATCGTGTGCAACTACCACCGGTGTGTCTACACGGAGTCAGGATGCGAGTTCACCGGTGTTAAGAAAGTGTTCGTCGAGTACCTCATATCTGATCCACTCGATGACAATGCCTAGATACATCCCCAAAAAAGGGACCTGTCTATGTCGGTTCATGCACCAGGCTTGCTCGGAGCTGAGGTCATTGGCAACGGGAAGGAGGGCAAGCTGTTTGTCACCGAAATTGATGGGCATATCACAAACTTGCTCCTGTCCGTTAGGCCGGTCAGGTTGACGGCATGAGAGTCACCGCGGTACAAGGTGAGGTTTTGGTCGTTGGTCTTGTTCGCTAGTTTCAATCTGGTTGTAGTAACAAGGTCATACGAGAAAACAATTAGGATGTCACCGGCCAACGCCGCGCAGGAAGTGCGCACGTCTTTTCCGTCGAAGCCGCAGCTTTACTAGCATACTACTGAACCTGTCGTCGGACATGATTCACCGGTGAGATATCACATCTTAATCCTTTTTTGATGATCCTACTGTGAGTGTATGTTATGTTGTACTAATTAGCTAGTTTATGATGGTTGCAGATTCCCTTCGTAATTGGAATTGCCAAATTAAGGATCCCGAATTTCCTGGCTTGTCGTATGAATTTCACATGTATGCTGCTGACCTAGAGGCCGACAGGAGACAATGAAATGAGAGACGTGTCCTAGGCAGGAAATCAAGCGCGCAGCCAGGGCAGCACTTTGTCACGCTGAAGCATTCTCTTTTCTTCGAGTACGTATGATGAGACATCTAGTGGTTCCTAGCTTAGTTTAAGCTTGTAGTTCTACACGTCTACTAAGTATTTTGTATGGAGTTCAGCTACTGCTAATCTGTTATGTAGTAATACCTATGTACTAGGACTTGTTTAGATCGAGTGGAGAATGTGCATGGTCTCGCTTTCCTTTTGAAACTTGGCCTTGCCACATTGTTGTACATCCATTGAATTTCAATGTTGGCATTGCTTGATCTATCAATTTTTTTGGTCATTTTCACCACTATTGAATTGACCACTTTAAATTGCCGCTGAATCTGTCAAGTGCTGCTGAATGTGAACTGGGAACCTGTAAGATACTTTTCTAGTCTTATTCCTTACTGACAAATCTTTCAGATGCTACTGAATCTATCATATTTTTTGTCTTTGCTTTTACTAAAGTATTTCGTAGAGCTAATACTCATGTACTGGTACTTGTTTAGATCAAGGGAAATAGATGGCCGATTTTGATTTTGTTTTGAAACATGGCCTTGTCACAATCTAGATGAGGCTTGGGCATTATGGGTTGCATATATGTTGGTCACACAAGCATTGATGTAAGAACAAGGTATGCACACAAATGCAGACTTGATCGTCAGTTTTGCATTCTCCATTCTCCAATGATGTAGTGTGTACGGAGAAAAGGGGCAAACTCATCATGCGCCAAGGTTTTTAGAGGTGAAACAAGAATTGATTATCTCTGTACTGCTATTGAATTTCAGTGTCTATATTGCAGAATCGGCCACTTTGATATGTTGCTGAATCTGTCACGTGAGGCTGATTACGAACTGGGAATCTATCGATATTTTCTATCTTATTCTGTACTTCTGAATCTTTTAAATGCTAGTACAAAATCCGTCAAATTTTTTGTCGTTGCTAACTGGCTATTTGCACTAGAGCTTTTGCCTTTCTGTCATTGGAACCGTTGGATGTGTGTTTCGGACAGATATGAGAGGGGTAAAGATACATCGTGATTGTTGGGGGGATACCATTGGGTAGGGTCACACCGGGGTATAATGGCCATGATAGCCAAGATGTGGCAAGGTCAAAGTAGGAGATGGCTGAGTCACCTCAAGGCAGGCTGACTTATGGCAGACTTGGCCCGAAGGGTGTTCGTCTAGCGTTATGCCGGCCGACATAAAACATATGTCGGAAACTCTTGTGTTACTTGTATGCAGGTACCCACAGGGCCGAGTTAACCGGGCACGAGCCGGGTTACGACTTGGCTTACAAGGGAAGGAAGAAATCTTCTTGGTCAAAGGTTTTCTCTCTCCACTATAGCGTGAGCTAAGAGGATAGAGGGATGGCCCAGCGAGTATGGGCCGAAAAATGTGGCGTTGCCTATGTCAGGTGACGTTGGCTATGTCGGATGATGCCGCACCGTAGATGGGCTCAGAGAGGCTTACGCCATGAGTCTAGATCAGCTTAGACAGAGAAAAGTGGATCACCGCTTTGCTATTTTGTCAAAGGCATATTCGGAGAATATGCCTTCCACGTATTCCCTAACTTGTAACCTAGCCCCCATATATAAGGAGGGGCATGATCTCCATAGAGGCGGTCAGCCATTTTACTAAGGAAAAACCCTAGATAGTTGTGTGGATAGTAGAGAAGTTAATCCTCTTACTCCCCAAGAACAGCTCGAGGATCCCTTGTATTCCATGATTGTGAAGAGAGAATACAAACATCTGTGTGTGGAATCACCACACTATCCCTCCCTGGATACCTCTAGTGCCATTGGCCCATCTTTAGCCTATTCATGGCATCTGCAGTGCCACCAGCACGACAGTTGGCACCCACCGTGGGGCTAGCGGCGCTAGCAGGACTAAAGATCTGGACATGAAACATCATCGCCACCAGGGAACACATTGTCTCTAGGCTCGTTTAGTGCTTTGGAGAATTGGACTACGTCAGCGACAACACTGGCAGCTTCGCCAACCGACCTCCTCCACGCAACGACCTCTTCATCAGCCTCGGCACACACAAGATCTACATGGGCATGGATGAGTCCTGCACTTACCTACTTCACGTTGTTGAGGAAGGCGAACCACCTCTCAGCGCGACTCACGGATCACGTATCACTCACCCCGCTAGCTGCGTTGAGGTCATGATGACTGCGCCAGATGCATGAGCAAGCAAGGACCCGACGCTAGATCTAGACGCTACCCCAAAGGCAGCTAGGTCTAGATTTCCTCCACTAGAGAGGCTAGAGAATGTGCTGCAGCAGGCAATAGATAGCTTATCAACTCCCATAGCACCGGTGGTAGATCCAGCTCAGGCACATGCCGAGTTAGAGGAGCCCTGGCAAAACATGTTAGCAGGGGCAAATAAGGTAGCCGAGTTGCAGCAATCACTGAACATCACTTTGCATGAGTACACAAAATAAAAACTTTTGGATGGAGTAAAAATTAGGGGAAGAAACTTAATCATTGAGATAGACAAGGAGTATGTGCCTAGGCCGGCTCCAATGGCTACACTAGTGACAGTAGGGCTAGAGAGGTACAGTACCCTGGCGAAGAACCTTAGGGCTGCAGAGGAAGCAACGTCTGAGTTAGAGGGTCTAACCGGAGAGGCCCAGGAGAGGCAGCAGGAAAGAGTAAACCACTTAGTGTGGGTAGTGATGAGGACATCCCTACAGTTACACCTACCCCAACTGCTAATGATGATGTTCCAATTGCAAAGAAAGATCAATCCAAAGAGATAAGGATTGGGCCAATCACAAGAGCTCGTGCTAAGCTACTAGAACAACAGGTGAACTTGTTTCTTAATGAACCTGGTGTTTTAATTAATGAGAATTTTATACTACCTAAGTCTTTGAATTATTTTATGATCAGGTACTTAGGAGAGGAAGGCGTAGCACGGAGCGAGGAGCTAATAGAACATGGCATGTTGATCAATGAAGAATGTGCGAGGAAGGAGAGGGAGGAAGCGTAAGAAGCTGTCCAAGACGAAGATCAACCAAAGGAGCAAGTTCTCTGCCGCGACATAGAAAAGCACCTATTCTCTGCCCCACGGCAGAGTCAAGTTGGCCGAACCCTTTTGGGTTGGTTTGTCTCGTAGTTGGGTGGGACCAACTCGGATCCCACCTTAGGCCGCCGCCACCCAGACTCTTAAATAGATGGGGCGCCATACCAAGTTAGGTTTAGACCACGTTAAATTTATTTTGGAGTTGTTTCTTTATAGAACCTCTAGAATTAGCATGTGATAGAATTCTACCAACTACAATTGAGTGTGATCTGTTGTTCCACTGGGAGTAGATTGCATACTACATTCGTGGTCGACTGCTGCATGTGCAAGAGTGTGGTATTGTGAATATCCTACAAGGTTCGAGAGCTGTTGCATTGGCATCAGGGATCGAGCAGGAGAGATCATAGCTACGCACTAGTTATCAATCATCCACCATACCATCGACAAGAGCTTGCTGAGAAGATCGGGCCACCCCATCTCATCTTGGTATCAGATTTCCTTGTTGCCTCAGTAAGCAATCCACAATACATCCATAGATTAGAGAGTGTTTTTAGTCCTATACAGAAAAAACACCACAAAAGAGTTGCCATAGACTAGATTGCATCGTAGACGAGTCATGGTTGCTGGTCATGTTCATCCTTTAGTTTAGATCTAGATCTATTTCATCATTTTTGCTCTTTCTAGTAAGCAATCCACCATCTCTTTTTCCGCTGCCATTGTCAGATCCGTTTTTATCTAGAGTTCTGGTCATACACCCTTGGCCGAGTCGGTTTGTTAAAAAAAATATATCCTTACCGATCTCTACCGTGGCACGGAATCACATGTTTTCTCTGCCATGACAGCGTGTCCAACCCAAACTCTGTCGCGGCACAGTTTCTCTTCCGCGCGCTGCCATCGCTCTACCACGGCACGTTTTCTGTCGTGCGCCAGTTGTTCTGCCGCTGCTTCTGCTGCGACACGTTTTGACTGTTTTCTCTAGCACGACAGGAAGTTTCTCTGCCACAACAGATTTTTCACCTGTTTCTCTGCCACTACAGGAATTACAAAGTGTGACAAAAATTGCACTTTTCCTTAACCTCAGCCAGATGCATTCTATTACATCGGTGTAGGAACTTGCCCATTGACACTAGTTTTCGCTCCTACAGGCTGCTCATAGGATTTTGGTGTTGTGCTTTGTAATTTGGACATGTGTGATATATACACAAAAAAAGCATATAGCAAAAGAAAAAGCAAAGAGAAAGAGCTATACAAAAGAAAAAATAAAAAAAAGTAAAAGAGAATTTCAGCACGAGGCCAGTGATATCTTTGTGCACCGATAGATTGAGTAATCTTGTGCTTGTTTACTTTGAGCTTTGCTAGTGTCTCTCGAGAGTAGTGTAACACCCTTCATAGTTGCATTGCCACGTTTTTCTCGACGTGTGTGTTTCCTGGGTTTTTGTACGATCAGCACTAGGACTTATTTGCGGTATAGATAGGATACCATACCTATAGCTCCACCCTAAATAACCTGAGTGCCTTGCGATCGTTCTCTATACCTTTGATATTCACTTCATGACATCAGTGCATAAGTCTGTGATTACGTTTGGTAAAGCATCTCTATTCACTTTGGAACGGTAAGATCTACTTTCTTGTCAGTTGTGAGTGAGTTGTAAGAGTTTCCACCATACCGATTTTGATTTTTGCATTAACCTACTAATCATGTCTTTGAGTGATGATGAAGTTGTGTCATAGAAAAAGAAGCTTGAGGAGCTTGTTACTTGGTGCGAGTCTGTTGATAGGAATATCGCAGACATGCAAGATGCACTAGAGAATAATACTGGAGCAATCAATAATATTCAGATTCAGATGACGACAATGAATGTCAACTTTGCCACCTTGCAGCATTCAATTGAGGCTATTCAAGTGACACTTCAGCCAGGACACGCACACCAACATGATGATGCGTTTGAGGACTTTGATGAGGGTAGTGCGGCTGATGCTGCCTCACATCGTGGCAGGGGACGTGCCAATCCCCCTGCACCTGTGGCTGCTCCTCTTTATGGTCGTGGGTATGCTCCTGTTGGACGTGCCCAGCATGTTCAAAATCAAGCTGATGATGGTTTGGGCAAGCCCAAGTTCTCAATTCCCTCTTTAAGTGGCTCTCTTGATCCTGAGGATTATATTACTTGGGAGTTGAAGATTGAGAAGCTCTGGCATTTGTTTGATTATCTAGAAGACAAGAAGGTTAAGCTTGCAGCTTCAGAGTTTGATGGTTATGCTTTGCGTTGGTGGGATGCTATTGTGCAGAATAGACGGAACGACAATCAACTTCCTGTGAGGGATTGGTGTGAGATGAAGGCCATTATGACGGATCGTTTTGTCCCCTCCAATTACTTGTGGTCAGTGTTTGACAAGCTTACACAGTTGAGGCAAGGTATAATGACAGTTGATGAGTACTACATGGAGATGGAGATGCTTATGCAACGTGCTAATGTTCGTGAATCACGCGAGATGACAATGCAGCATTTCCTCAACAATTTGAAGCTTGAAATCAAGAGCATTGTGCATTATAACAAGTACGAGACAATGAACGAGTTGCTGCACCATGCTAGAGATGCCAAGTCACAGCTTCCGGAGGAGGCAAAGTCACATGCACATTTTCCATCTTCTAGCCGTTTTTCGTCCAGATCCACACCTCCTACTGTGGAGCCACCTGCTACTAGTCCTCCTACACCATCGGCCAAACCAGCAAATACTTATTCGTTTGGTTCCAATGCTCACAAGCCCGCTGCTCCTGCTACTAGTTCGGGTTCCAATAGGTCGACTGCGCGTACTCGCGATGTGGTGTGCCATACTTGTGGAGGTAGAGGACACTACAAGAAGGATTGTCCAAATAGCAAGGTAATGTTTGTTAATGAACAAGGTAAAGTAGAGAGTGGAGATGAAGCTGATGACGATGATGCTTATGATCGTGAGGATGGTGTCGATGCTTATCTAGAGCGTGCACCAACTATTGTCGTATCTTCACGTATACTTAGTGTGCAACCTATTGATGATTCTCAGCATTGCAACTTGTTCCAAACAAAAGCTCTAGTTGGACCTAACAAAGCTTGCAAGGTCATTATTGATGGAGGTAGCTGCAGAAATCTTGCAAGTAAGGAATTATGTGCCAAGCTAAATTTGACATATTTGCCTCATCCGAATCCATACTACATACAATGGTTGAGCAACAATGGTGATATGAAGTTAAATCATATGGTACGTGTGAATTTTCAAATAGGGCCATACAAAGATTCTATTGACTTTGATGTGGTTCGTATGACTGTTTGTCATCTTCTATTGGGTCGGCCTTGGCTTTATGATCGCCATGTGAAAAACAATGGCTGATCCAATACGTATCACTTGGAATTCAAAGGGAAGAAAATTACTATGCAGCCAATGACACCACAAGACATTGTGAATGATTCTCTCCAGAAGATAGAGGTGAATTTGAAAGAAGATCCTATAGCTCAGTGAGATTGTGTGATAGTTGTTCCTGATGTAATCGAGCCTAAATTGAGTGATATAACGAAAAGTGAGAGTGCCCGGTCTATAAATATTAGGCACCAAGGAAGATATGAGAGAATTTCATGAGGATCCTACAGCCATGCCACTTGTGCTCATGTATAAGGGCAAGGTATTGGTTTCTAACGACATGACCCCTGTTTCTCTTGGTGTCTCTTCTGTTTTGCAGGATTTTGGGGATGTGTTTCTAGAAGATGTACCCGCAGGTTTGCCTCCATTGCGTGGTATTGAACATCAAATTGACTTGATCCCTAGCGCCACACTTCCGAACCGTGCGCCCTACATGACCAATCCTGAAGAAACTAAGGACATATAGAAGCAAGGACATACATTGCTGGATAAAGGGTACATTCGTGTTTCTCTTAGCCCTTGTGTTGTTCCTGTTGTTTTAGTCCCTAAGAAAGATGGCACATGGCGCATGTGTGTAGATTGTAGAGCGATTAATGACATCATTATTCGATATCATCATCTTATTCCACGCTTAGAGGATATGCTAGCCGAATTGAGTGGCGCTGCTGTTTTCTCTAAGATTGACTTGCATAGTGGGTATCATCAAATTAGGATGAAAGAAGGGGATGAGTGGAAAACTGCTTTCAAAATGAAATTTGTCTTGTATGAGTGGTTAGTCATGTCGTTTGGTCTTACTAATGCACCTAGTACATTCATGTGATTAATGAATAGTCATGTCGTTTGGTCTTGCAAAGCTTTGAGAGATTTTATTGGTCGTTTTGTGGTTCTTTACTTTGATGATATACTTATCTACAGCCATAGCGAAACTGAACATTGTACTCATATCCGACAAGTTTTGCAAGTATTGTGTGATAATAAATTGTATGCTAATCTTGAGAAGTGCACATTTGCAAAAGAAAAGGTCATATTTCTGGGATTTGTTGTATCTAAGAATGGGATAGAGGCAGATAAATCTAAAATTAAATCAATTCAGAATTGGCCTACTCCCATGAATGTAAGTTAAGTGCGTAGTTTCCACAGTTTAGATAGTTTCTATAGGCACTTTGTGAAAGATTTTAGCACCATTGCTGCACCTTTGAATGATTTGACAAAGAAAGGTGTTTCTTTTGTATGGGGCGCGACCTAAGACATTGCTTTTGATACATTGAAATGTTTGCTTACTTCTTCAACATTACTTGCATTACTTGATTTTTCGAAGCAATTTGAAGTTGAATGTGATGCTAGTGGTATAGGCATTGGTGGCGTTTTGATGCAAGAGGGTTGCCCTATAGCTTACTTTTCTGAGAAATTGACTGGTGCTCGTTTGAATTATCCTATCTATGATAAAGAATTGTATCCACTTGTTAGAGTAATTGAGGTTTGGCAACATTATTTGTGGCCAAAGGAATTTATCATACATTCTGATCATGAAGCATTGAAATATTTGAATGCTCAATCCAACTTGCATATACGATTAGCTAAATGGGTTTAGTTTATTGAGTCTTTTACTTACATCATTAAATATAAGAAAGGAAAAGAGAATGTTGTTGTTGATGCTCTATCTAGGAAGAATATGCTATTAACCAATCTTGATGTTAAAATTCCTGGATTAGAAGCTATTTGTGCACTTTATGCAACTAACCATGATTTTGCTGAACCATATCGTTTGTGTGCTCTTAGAAACGCATGGGATAAGTAAGATATACATGATGGCTATTTGTTTCGAGCCAACAAACTATGTATTCCAGAATTTTCATTGCGTTTGTTTTAGTGCAAGAATCACATGCTGGTGGTTTGATGGGTCACTTTGGGTGTGAGAAGACGTTGCTCATGCTTGCTGATCACTGTTATTGGCCCAGGATGAGGCGTGATGTGCACATATTTGTGAGCCGATGTATTACATGCCACAAGTCGAAATCTAAGCTGAAGCCTCATGGTTTGTATACACCTCTCTCTGCACCTACTACTCTATGGGAAGACATTAGTATGGATTTTGTGCTAGGTCTACCTAAAACTTAGAGAGGTCATGCTTCTATATTTGTGGTAGTGGATAGGTTCTCTAAGATGGCTCATTTTATTGCCTGCCACAAAAGCGACGATGTGTTGCATGTTGCTAACCTTTTTTTCAGGGACACCGTGAGATTACATGGAGTACCTAAGACGATTGTTTCTAAACGTGTTGTGAAGTTCATGAGCTACTTTTGGAAGACCTTATGGGGGAAGCTAGGAACGAAGCTGCTGTTCAGAACTACATGTCATCCCCAAACAGATGGTCAAATAGAGGTGGTGAATCGAATATTGTCACAATTGCTAAGGACTATGATAAAGAAGAATCTGCGGTAGTGGGAAGAGTGTTTGCCACATGTTGAGTTTGCCTACAATAGGGCTGTTCATTCAACTACTCAGCTTTGTCCTTTTGAGGTGGTGTATGGCTTCAAGCCATTGACGCCACTTGATCTGTTGCCTCTGCCATTACATGAGAGAGTTGATATGGAGGCATCAAAACGTGCTGATTATGTAAGGAAAATTCATGAGAAGACTAGATAGGCTATTGAGAAGAAAGGCAAGAACATTGCTACTGCAAGGAATCAAGCAAGGAAGGAAGTGTTGTTCAAGCCTGGAGACATGGTTTGGGTGCATCTGCGCAAGGACAGATTTCCACTACTTCGCAAGTCCAAGTTGAAGCCACGTGGTGCTGGTCCTTACAAGGTGTTATCCAAAATTAATGATAATGCCTACTCGGTTGATATACCTATTGAGGAGTTTGGTGGAGTTAACAACAGTTTCAATGTTGCTGATTTGTCACCATATGCTGGAGAAGACCTTGGAGCATCGAGGTCGAAGCCTTTTAAAGGGGGGGGGAGATGATGAGGACATCCCTACAGTTACAACTACCCCAATTGCTAATGATGATGTTCCAATTGCAAAGAAAGATCAATCCAATGAGATAAGGATTGGGCCAATCACAAGAGCTCGTGCTAAGCTACTACAATAACAGGTGAACTTGTTTCTTAATGAACCTGGTGTTTTAATTAATGAGAATTTTATACTACCTAAGTCTTTGAATTATTTTATGATCAGGTACTTAGGAGAAGAAGGCGTAGCACGGAGCGAGGAGCTAATGGAACATGGCATGTTGATCAATGAAGAATGTGCGAGGAAGGAGAGGGAGGAAGCGTAAGAAGCTGTCCAAGACGAAGATCAACCAAAGGAGCAAGTTCTCTGCCGCGACATAGAAAAGCACCTGTTCTCTGCCACGGCAGGCTACCGCAGCAGAGAAACCGACTGAAACTCTGCCACAACAGAGTCATGTTGGCTGAACCCTTTTTGGTCGGTTTGTATCGTAGTTGGGTGGGACCAACTCGGATCTCACCTTAGGCCGCCGCCCCCAGACTCTTAAATAGATGGGGCGCCATACCAAGTTAGGTTGAGATCACGTTAAATTTATTTTAGAGTTGTTTCTTTATAGAACCTCTAGAATTACCCTGTGATCGAATTCTACCAACTACAATTGAGTGTGATCTGTTGTTCCACTGGGAATTAGTAGATTGCATACTACCGTTCGTAGTCGATGGCTGCGTGCGCAAGAGTGTGGTGTTTTGAATATCCTACAAGGTTCGAGAGCTGTTGCATTGGCATCAGGGATCAAGCGGGAGAGATCATAGCTACACACTAGTTATCAATCATCCACGATACCATCGACAAGAGCTTGCTGAGAAGATCGGGCCACCCCATATCAGGTAGCAAATAAGCAGAATTAAGACATACACAAAGCAAACCCGACGATACCAGGAGGCTCACACATAGTTCATTCGGCAAGGGGTAACCTGGCAAAATCTGCTGGGGCAACGTCATCTCCTCATGATGGGCCAATAAGAGAGGAAGTGGTAACCTCGGGGACAAAGAACAAACAGATGGTCCCGTATGACCCGGCAAGGGCAGGGAAAGGAAAAGTAGTGCAAGTGGATAGGATCATCACAGTGCTAGCTGAGGTGACGCTGGCCTTGCTAACCGTGACCAAGGCAATGCTGGCCAGAGAAATGCAAGAAATGGCAATGCCGGACATCATAGCTCGGTAGGAGCAGGGCAAGACCCACCTCAGCAACAACAACAGCAATATGAACCTCCGCAGGAGAGAAGTGCTGGTTCGATGATACAATGACAACATGCTCGTGTGGGTCAAGATAGATACAATGATGGTTATTCAGCTATGGATGATGCCGGATTTCCTAGGCTAGAGCACCATGTGATTTGATCAAGATTGGGAAACAGGAACTAGTAGCCAGATGATGCAAGGCTGAAGTTGGACCGAATCTATATGTTAGAGATGATTGAGGTACAAGGTCCTCCAGGTCCAGCATGCTTTAGACCTCGGATCATGAGAGAACCACCAGTAGAGAACTTCCAGTTAGCCAGAGGAACGAAGACATATGATGGCAACACAAAGCCGGATGATTGGCTCATTGATTACGCCACTGTAGTGAACATTGCCATAGGGAATTTGAGATGGGCCATGAGATATGTACCACAGATGTTGGAAAGACCAACAAGGGTCTGGTTGAACAATTTGCCGCTAGGAAGTATTAACTGTTGGCTAGACTTTGAGGAGTTGTTCATCAACAACTTCTCAAGCACGTACAAGAGGCCGAATAGGCCACAGACTCTAGCACTATGCAAGCAGAGACTGAATGAGACAGACCTAGGAGTTCCTGACTCCCTGGTGCAATGTGCACAATTCCTGTGAAGGGGTGATTCAGTCGCAAGCTATTGCGTGGTTCTCCCAAGAGTGTAGATATGGGAGTATGCTGTGGTAGAGGTTGCAGCAAGATATGCCAACTACCTTGGCTGAAATGATCTGGATAGCGGATTCATATGCGTTGGGTGATCCAATTCAACCTCAATTGATGTCAAGTGAGTCAAACAAAGAGTACTATAACCGAGATGGAACTAGGTCATCCCGGCGAAATGACTTCCGAGGTAAAAGGAGGGATGATTAGACGGATTATAGATACAGTTCACAGTAAGTTGTGGCTGTGGATCAGGATCAGCCAAATGGCAGCGCAAACCAGCGTCAGAAAACTGGAGGGCAATAGTGGACTCCGAGGAATGATGGCAAGAAAACTTGGCCGTCAGAGCAGAAGAAACAATGGCAAGAAAAGAAGGACATACCAAGATACACATATGAGTGTATGTTGGATCAGCCGTGTAAGTTCCATATGCCAAGTCTAAATAACTCGGCGAATCATACAACTCGACAATGTGAGTGGATGAGGAAAATAGAGCAATGTGGCTCGGGGAATGCTCTGGACCTCGGCATGATGGACCTCGTCATGATGGACCTCGGCACGATGCACCTTGGCACGATGCGGCTCGGCAACAGTAGCTCACTAGGGCAAATGGACTGCAATTGATGTTACCACCGCCTCCGCCGAGATATGAGAACCAAGAGAGAAGAGATGTATTGCATCAGGTAGATAATCAGCAATAGAAGAACCAAAGATACCCCGGCAATAATGGGAGAAATGAATATAGAGAACATCACCAGAGCTACTGTGTGTTCACCACTAAGGAAACTGATAGAAAGAACTTGCAACACCGACATATGGAGGTGAATGCAGTTATGCCAGCTATGATGAGGTATATGCCTTGGGTAGATCAGGAGATAACTTGGCATATCAAAGATCACCCCAAGCTCATGCTGAGTCCTGGATCATATGCACTAGTACTGGACCCGACCTTCATTGGGCCGAATATCAATGTGAGATTCTCCAAGGTGCTGATCGACAATGGAAGTAGCATCAACATCATGTACAAGGACACCATGCACAAGTTAGGAATATTAGAGAACATGATCCAAGCGACGCGGACAACTTTCCACGGCATTGTGCCGGGTATTTCCTATGAGCCCATTAGCAAGGTCTGGGTTGACGTATTATTCGGCACAAGGGGCAACTGCTGGACTAAAAATTTGGAGTTTGAAGTTGTGAACTTGGAAAGTGCGTATAACGTGTTACTCGGCACGCCTGCTCTCAACAAGTTTATGGAAAGTACTCACATCAGTTACTTGGAAATGAAATAGCGTGGGCCAAATGGAGTGATCACTATAACTGGGAACTTCAGTCGCTCAATAGAATGTGCTTCAGCCGGGTCAAACCTGGCCGAATCACTTGTGATTACACAAGAGACAAGGAGAATCCAGGAGGTGGTGGCATTGGCTCAGTCTACGCAGATGCATATGCCGGTGCTAAGTAACCTGCATGGGAGTGTTTCGTTTGAAGCAACAAAGGATATGAAGAAAGTGCCTGTTGATGATTAGTTCCCAGAGCGCACTGTAACCATTGGTGCCGGGTTAAGTGACAAATAGGAAAGAGAGCTCATCCACATCCTCCGTGAGAATTGGGATATCTTTGCTTGGTCCACACAGGATCTGCAAGGTGTACTTAGGGTGTTGGCCGAGCACTCTTTGCATGTGAGACCCGGAGCTAAGCCAATGAAGCAACCTCTCCGCCACCGCTTCACCGAAGACAGGAGAAAGGTGATTGGTGATGAGATATCTCGGCTCCTTGCAGCCGGTTTTATCATGGAAGTACTCTATCCAGATTGGCTATCTAATCCGGTGATTGTGGAAAACAAAAAGGATGATCCGAATGTAGTAGTGGTGTGGAGCATGTGTATTGATTACATGAACCTGAATAAGGTGTGTCCAAAAGATCCATTCCCACTACCAAGGATAGATCAGATCATAGATTCGGCCGATGGGTGTGAGTTGTTATCATTTGTAGATGTGTATTCTGGTTTCCACCAGATATCCCTGAACCCAGATGATCAAATAAAACTGCTTTCATTACCCCATACAGGTCTTATTGCTATCGCACCATGCCATTTGGCTTACATAATGCAGGAGCAATATATCAGCGATGTATGCAAAAATGTTTACATGATCAGGTTGGGAAAAATTTCCAAGTATATGTAGATGATGTTGTGAGAAAAACTAAGGAACGCAAAATGCTCCTTGATGATATCCGGCAAACATTTGCAAACCTAAGGAGGTTCTGAATGAAGCTTAACCCGGAGAAATGTACCTTTGGTTTGCCGGCTGGGAAGTTACTCGGTTTTCTCGTGTCTAGCCGAGGTATCAAGGCCAACCCTACTAAAATCCGAGCCATAGAAAGAATGGAACTGCCGAAGTGCCTTAACGATGTGCAAAAGTTCACTAGTTGTCTGGCATCGCTAAGTCATTTTGTATGTTGGTTGGGAGAGAAGGCATTGCCCCTCTACCAGTTAATGAAAAAGGCACATAAATTCTTCTAGACACCGCAAGCTGATAGCACGTTTCATGAACTGAGAGGATGCTAGCCTCTACACCAGTGTCAGCTTCACCACTATCCAAAGATCCATTGTTGCTCTATATAGTAGCGACCAACTGAGTCATAAGTACTGTCATAGTGGTGGAGCGTGAGGAAGAAGGTAAGTCGGTGCAAAGGCCAGTGTATTACCTGAGCAAGGCATTGTCTACTTCGAAGCAGAACTACCCTCATTATCAGAAGATTGCATATGGTGTGTACATGGCAGCCAAGAAGCTCAAGCATTACTTTGAAGAACACCCCATAAAAGTGGTATGCGAAGCGCCCATATCCGAGATAATGAGTAAGAAAGATGCAAGTGTCCGGATTGCAGAGTGGGCAATTGAGTTAGCCCCATATGCACCACATTTTGATAGAAGAGATGCAATCAAGTCTCAAGCAGTAGCGGCTTTTTCGTGGATTGGGACGATATGCAGTATGAACCACCTTGCTGGACTCCAACTTCTGGAGGATGCTCAAATAATGTGGCCGAGTATGAAGCGCTCATGTATGGACTTAAAGTGGCAAAGAAAGTTGGGATACGTCAGATACAATGCTTCGGTGATTCATATCTGGTGGTGCAGCAAATATCTGGTACATGGGATTCCCTAGATGCAAACATGGCCCTTTTTAGATTTCATGTCCAAAAGATATGTGGGTACTTTGAGGGATGTGAATTCCACCATGTACCTCGGCTTGAGAATGAAGCAACCGACATACTGTCTAAGCTGGGGTCATCTCGATAGCCAATCCCGCTAGGAGTTGCTTTGAAGCACTTGCAAAACCATCTATCACACCTTCACCAGAATCCGAGTCAATCTATGTCCCGGTGCACTCCAGATCATAAGCTACCCATATGGATATTGACTGGGGGAACACCTCATCAAACCCCGGGACTACCCCGGTAGACCAGGAGAACCCGGAGACTGTTCAACTTGATCCGGCGGGAGTTATGCCGGTGGATGCAATGGAAATTGGCGAGGTACTTTTCCCAGTTCATGTTGTGCCAACATGGGCCAAGCCAATATTTGAGTTCTTGAAGGATGGAACTTTGCCAAGTGATGAGATACTTTCAAGGCAAGTTCATAGGAGGGAAAAAGCATAGACCATAATTAATGCCGAACTATACAAGAGAAGTGTCACAACTGTGCTGCAGCGGTGTGTTGACCCGCAAGAGGGGCTGGACATCCTCTAAGATATACATCAAGGGGAATGTGGGCATCATGCATCATCCGGAGCCTTAGTGGCAAAAGCTTTCCGGCATGGATTTTACTGGCCAAGTGCCTTGGAGCAACCAGAGGATCTTGGAAGGAAGTGCAATGGCTCTCAGAGGTACGCCACCAAGACGCACATGCCAATGTCGGAACTCAGGACTATAGCAATCACTTGGCCATTTGTTGTGTGGTGCTTAGATATGGTGGGACCATTTAACCCTGAAAAAGGAAATATGACCCATATCTTGGTCATGGTGGACAAGTTTACCAAGTGCATTGTAGTAAAGCCAATCAGAAAATTTGATGGAGCTATAGCCGTAACATTTCTCAAAGATATTATTCTGATATACGGTTATCCTCACAGTATCATAACTAATAATGGTACCAATTTTGCTGAAGGAGTATTTGCACGATTCTGCCGGGATAAGAAGATCCAACTAGATGTTGCGTCGATAACCCACACCGCATCGAACGGAGAAGTGGAAAGTTCCAACGGACTAGTTCTGTTTGGGATAAAACCCCGGCTCAATGAGCCACTGCAAAGATCAGCGGGGTGCTGGATAGAAGAACTACCAGCGGGACTATGGAGTTTAAGAACAACTCCGAATCAACCAATAGGCTATACGCCATTCTTTCTTGTATATGGGGTAGAAGCTATATTACCAGTCGACATAGAGCATGACTCGCCCTGGGTCGCCCAATACAAAGTGCAAGAAGCCTGGAAAAATGATGTTGAACTGCTGGAAGAAGCGAGAGAACTGGCCTTGTCTAGATCCACCATATATCAGCAAAATCTCCGACGCTACCATAGCCGCAAAGTAAACCCCCGAGTCTTCTGGGAAGGTGACCTGGTACTTCGGCTGGTGCAGCACACTGCCGGCATGCATAAGTTATCCCCTCCATGGGAAGGGCCATTTATTGTAAGCAAAGCATTGCACAATGATGCCTACTACCTCATTGATGCACAGCCACAGGAGAAAAACAAGGCGGACAGGTCCGGTGAGGAATCGAAGCGTCCACAGAATGGAGCTCTACTTCACCCGTTTTACACTTAGTGAAAAGTGTATGTATCTCGAACTCTCATATGTCAGCTTGTATGTCGACAGTGAGCGTATCAATGAAACTTTGGCACCCCAAGGAGAACTCGGGGACTGCCTTAATAATTGTCTTTTCTGTATTTACTTTTATACATGTCGACTGTCTTAAATTATTTACACCTTAGCTGAATTTCTAATGTGTAGGCACCAAAAACCTAACTCTTCGACTTGTTGCTATCTAATACCTTCGATCCGGATTATGGATGTAGTATAGCTTGTTTTTCCCTAGTAGACCTAGGTTAATGAATCCTCGGGAAGTGAATGCGTAGTGAGGGCCTTCGGGAGTTTTGAAATTCCTTTTGTGTTTTTACCGGACCAATAGCTTGCGTCTTTTTGTTGTGTCAGTGATGAAGAGAGAGGGCCTAGGGCGTTCGGTTTCACCTATAGCTGTGCAAAACATTTGATGGGAATAAAAGATAGAAATAAAGTATGCATGTACTTGTTAGAGCAAGATAAATTATATGTTGGCAGTGCATCCCTAATTTCTATTGCCTTCGCAACCGCTTATAGCAATAACTTACTAGTCTCATCCATAGAAGAAAGAGAACTAATGATATGGATAGTGATGTCACTGTTAATCCCAAGTAAATCCCTTACATACATCCATACTAATCCTTCTGTCACTAGGGTTCCCAACCTGCAGATTTGTCATTATTCATACTCCCTATACCGGGATCAATCCTCGGGGTCTTGGGTACCTCACAAGTTCTTGGATTGAGGAAAGAGAAGATACAATAATCATCATGTCATACAAACTAATACACGATCCCATCTATGATAAATAACATGCACAATCGCTACATGGCTAGGCCGAAGCCCTTAGCCCAAGGAGAATTACTCACACATAGAGATGAGATCAACAATCACAAACATTGTAATGAAAATCATAAGATTGATAGCAATAGTCTTACAATGTTACCAAATCGAAGAAGAGATCTACTATTACAAGTGGTGGAATATTGCTATGGAGATGGAGAAGGGTTTTGAGATCTAGAGGCGGCTGGTAATCTGTGGCAGAGACTTTTTGGCGAGGTCTTGCTTGTTTTATCATCGCCCGAGGATTCTATATATAGGGGTCCCTTCACGAAAGTTGTTCTGTTTAACCTAACAGTGGTGGCACCAACTATATGACCGGAGACATACGGCCGGAATTTTTGCGTCGGTCGTATAGTTGGTCATTAAAGCGTCTGCCTCCGCTTTACGGCTCCTGGTTTCTTCTTGTTGTTGGAAATCTCGTATCTTTGACTTTGATGTAGTGATTCCCATCTTCAAACGACATTATCTGCGCAGGAAAAATATAAAAGAAAGGATTGCATACCCCTTTGAATATTAGGCATTAGTTGTAGTGTTTAGAGAGACATTTCATCAAAATTATGAATAATATCCAGTTTAAATGTGGACGTAGATGGCTATATTTCAGAGCCATCAACCTCCCCAAGCTTAAACTTGATCATCCCCAAGAAAGAAAACCAAAATCAAAAAGGAACTCAACATTTAAACTGAAATAACAAGATGGTGATCTTACTCATGATTGGTAGACTCATGTTTCCTCCACTTCATAAATCTGAAAAACTTCAGCATAGATAGAGTAATGGCAAGCATATCATAAGGGTTTTATATATCCTTATAGTGCAGCAAAAATATTGTTAGCATGGATGATTCAAATGAGTAAACTTTATTCCATGTCATATAATCAACTCATAGGCTTGCCTTTGAACAATAAATAATAATCATGTAAATTAAGAGTGTGAGAGTTTTCATGAAAAGCATATGCACCAGAGTATCTCAATTTTCCCACATCAATAAATCAAGACTTTTCAAGCACTACTTTTCTATTCATTGTCCTTTTAGAATTTCAGTTTTTAAGTAATTGAGAGCATGCCAAAGATTTTTATTAGTTTATCGGGCTGTGATGGACACTCGTGGCATCACTAAGGTTTTTGTTCCTTTTGCATAATGATTACTCATAATATCTAGAGGAGTGATTCCATCATGATTAAAGCTACCCGGGAGTGCCAAGAATCTTACCCACTATAGCATTGCTGCTACAAGTGTTTAATCAACTCATAGCCGAAATCTAGGAGTTTCCTCCTTGAAGATCATTCATAGGCCAGCGGAGTTGTTGGCATCCCATGAAGTTTGACATGCATAAAGCTATATCATTCTTATGATTCAAACTTCGTCATGCTCACAAAAACCGCTAAACATTAATTCAATCGAACAAATACTTTCAAAGAGAGATATAAAGTCAATCAACATTTTTAGTGGTGTTGAGTGTCTCTAGAAATAAACCTTCAAGAATAAGCACTACAACACCCAAGCCTTCAATTGTGAGTATTTTTCTTATTACAATTGCTTAGCAATTTTTAGGCAAGACTTGGTTAATTACGAGAGATGGAACAAAATAAACCCAATTAAATACCCATGCAAACGAATAATCTTACTAAGTACAAAGACTCACTCCACCAATATAATATCTCAACATTTACTACTAACTAGCATGGGTTTCTCAAACTTCAAAAGTGGGCAGTCATAAGGCATACCTCGCATGTTTGGTTCCATTTTTCTCTTCCTTTTTTATTTGTTTCTTGGAAACTCGATGTCGATCACTCTCCTGCAAACATATCAAAACCTCGAGGAGGAAAGAAAAGAAAGAGGGAAAATAAGGAAAAATGGAGAAGTCTTTTTGTGATTTTTTTAAGAGAGGGAATTTAAAGAATAGAACATTGGAGGCAAAGCTCGGCTAGAAATTCTCGAAAGCAAATAGAAAGAACTATAAAATAAAGTGTTGGGGAAACCAACACAAGTTCTTATAAACTCTAATAAAAACACAACCTCGAAATAAAAGCAAATAAATGCCAAATAAACATACATGAGGAAACTTCCCCAAGCTTAGGCTTTTGCAAGCCCTTCAAAACATTGTGGTGGCAGGAAAAGTCGTTACTCCAGTTCACAAATTGAGTTGAGATGTTACTAGTTGATTCTCGGAGGTTCAAAGAGAGGCTATGCATCCTATCCATAGTCCCTCCATGTCCATGGAAATCTTGGTATGTGGCAAACCGGGTTTGTGGCTCCTCCTCTTGGTAAGGAACTTCTTGCTCCTCCTCTTGGTCCTCATCCTCTTCCAGAATCTCCTCCTCGGGTTGGTGTTGCTCAACATGCAAGTCATATAGCAAACGGCCTTCCTCGATGGAGAAAAGACCATTAGGCAAAGGATCAGGGTAGAGATACCTAGCTCCAGCAATATGCAGATAATAAACACCACCTCTCCTAGTGAAAATTTCATACGCTCTCAGGGTGGAGAAACCAACACGTGTCTCACCTAGCACAGGTTGCAACTCACTTAGGTTGATGCCTAGGGCAGTGGCAAGCACGGTGATGACGCCTCCACCTGTGATTGGTCCTTGTCTTTGGGAGGCTTGGTGCTCCAGGTAGCGCACAAGGATGGCGCCCAAGTTGAGTGACAAGCCGTGGTTGATGTAAGCAGCCTTTGCAAGACTAGGATGTCCTCCTCATTAAGTCTCGTGAACTCATTACATGCCTACAAGGTGTTAGCAATAACATAGAACAAATAGCGAATTGCAGGATGTTGAATATTCTTCCCCTTGTTCACTCTAGTAGTTAAACTCATTCCATTATAATATTGTTCAGGGGAAGGATTTAAGCCAGTAAAGAATGCGAGTAAGGCACGAATATCATTGTTTGGCAAATTAAAACATGCGCACCATTCGTCTAATGTTAAAGTGTAGTTGTTGTTCATCAGTCGGAAAGAAATAGTGTCCCCTCCCATGCAAGCGCTAGTGGATCACGCTTTTCCTGTCTAAAGCCAGTAATATTAGATCGGAGTTGCATGGTCTTTGGAGGTGGGAAAAATTTAGTCATAAATAAAGAAGTACATCCCACCGATGATGTAGTAGTATTTCTAGGCAAAGATAGCAACCATTATTTTTCTCTCCCTCTTAAAGATAAAGGAAATAGACGTAATTTGACCGCATCAGGGTCAACATCTTTTATACGCATCATATCACAAATTTCAGTGAAAGTATTCAAGTGCATACCTGCGTCTTCAACAACAGAGCCTCCAAATTGATTCTGTTGAACCAAGCTTAAATAATGGGCCTTAATTTCATAGTCATCCACAACAATTGCTGGCTAAGTAATAGGAGTACGCAAATAATCATTGTTGGGAGCAGCAAACTCTCCAAGCTTCTTTCAGCCATATTTCCTATGTTTTTGGGTTTTATTAAACAAAGAATTACAATAGTAAAAGAAAGAATTTAAAGGCTAACTTTTTTTTGGTTTATCAAATAAAGAAAAAAAGCAAACTATCAAAATTAAAAACAACAATTAAAACTAGCAAGGTTCCTAATAACCTCACCAGGGTAGCTATTGCTTCCCCGGCAACGGCGCTAGAAAAAGGGTTGATACCTTCGATCCGGATTACATATGTAGTATAGCTTCTTTTTCCCTAGTATACCTAGGTTATCGTATCCTTGGGAAGCGAATGCATAGTGAGTTACTTTAGAGGACCCGGGAGTTTTAGAATTCCTTTTGTATTTTTACTGGACCAGTAGCTTGCGTCTTTTTGTTGTTGTCGATGATGGAGAGAGAGGGCCTAGGGCATTCGGTTTCACCTATAGCTGTGTAAAACATCTAATGGGAATAAAAGATAGAAATAATGTATGCATGTACTTGTTAGAGCAAGATAAATTATATGTGGGCAGTGCATCCATAATTGCTATTGCCTCCGCAACCGCTTATAGCAATAACCTACTAGTCTCATCCATAGAAGAAAGAGAACTAATGATATGCATAGTGATGTCACCGTTAATCCCAAGTAAATCCCTCACATACAGCCGTACTACCCCTTCTGTCACTAGGGTTCCCAACCTGCAGATCAGACATTACTCATTCTCCATATACCTGCATCAAACTTCGGGGTCTTGGGTACCTAACAAGTCCTTGGATTGAGGCATGAGAAGATACAATAATCATCATGTCATACAAACTAATACACGATCCCATCTATGATAAATAACATGCACAATTGCTACATGGCTAGGCCGAGGCCCTTGGCCCAAGGAGAATTACTCACACATAGAGATGAGATCAACAATCACAAACGTTGTAATGAAAATCATAAGATTGATAGCAATACTCTTACAATGTCGCCAATCAAAGAAGAGATCTACTATTACTAGTGGTGGAATATGGCTATGGAGATGGAGAAGGGCTTTGAGATATGGAGGCGGCTGGTGATCTATGGCAGAGACATTTTGTCGAGGTCTGGCTTGTTTTCTCGTCGCCCGAGGCTTCTTTATACAGGGGTCCCTTCACGAAATTTGTTCTTTTTAACCTAATGGTGGCGGAGCCAACTATACGACCGGAGCTATACTGCTGGAACTTTTGCTCTGGTCATATAGTTGATCGTTAAAGCGTCTGCCTCTACTTTGCGGCTCCTGGTTTCTTCCGGTTGTTGGAAATCTCGTATATTTGACTTTAATGTAGTGATTCCCTTCTTCAAACGACATTATCTGTGCAGGAAAAATATGAAAGAAACGATTACATACTTCTCTGAATATTAGGCATAGTGGTAGGGTTTAGAGGGATATTTCATGAAAATTATGAATAATATCCAGTTTAAATGTGGATGTAGATGGCTATATTTCATAGCCATCACTATCCAACAAGAATTGGCTTCATGGCAAGCAAGAGAACAAGTTTGGAATTGCTAAACACAGGAAAAACAACTAAGGAAAGGAACATAATTGAGACGACATTTGTTATTCGGACTAACCCCTATATTTACTTTATTTCTGCTATGTTGAATTCTTTTGAGCTAATCCTAAAGTTTTAAGTATTTTTAAGTCAATTTTTTGAACCTCAGACTCGTAAGTCAAAAACCGAATCAAGGTAGACACGAGCCGAATCATAAGATTGGGAGAACAAGAAAATGGAACTCGGGGACTTTGCCCAAGTTAATCCGACATTAAAAACTTAGTGGTAGAAAAACATCACATTATGCTTAATACATCTATTCCCGGTATACCGTGGATTTAACAAATTTAAAAGTGTTTTTGCTCAAGGAGCAGCAGCATCCGAGGCACCTGCAGTAGGAGGAGGAAAGTCGACATCAGTGGGGGGAAGTTTGGTTTCTGCCTCATCGTCAGAGTTGGCTTTCGGATCCTCCGGGTCTTCAGTCTCCTCGGAAAAGTCTGAAGCTTCTTGCTCTTTGCCGCCCGAACAATCTTCAACATAACCGTCATCGACGGCTTCAAGGAAACTCGGCTCTTCATCCCATTGATGAAGTTGTAGGCACAAGCTTTGCATTGAGCAATGCACTCCAGGTCATTCGACCACTTCATACCAAGATAGCACGAAGCTCAGGGCCGTGTCAGCTCTAGCACGCGCAACAAATTCCCTCCAAAGGTCCAACTGAGTCTCACACTCCATCAATTTTGCAATTAAGGGTGCAGGACCTTCAGGAGTGGGCTCATTGGGCCAAACGGCACTGAAGATCCGGAAAGTTGCGGTCATGATATCCGAACCATAGCTCTTCATGGGTTCAACCTGGGTTGCAAGGCTTGCCAAGGTATCTTCCATATCATAAGGAATAGGTTCGGCACCAGGACCAATAGGAGTACCCCTCTTCAAGCGAAACTTGTTGACAACAGTGGCAGCAATGGCGTTGCTCTCCAGAAATTTGCTTGAAAATGAGACAGGTAATAGCAGTAAGTAAGGGCGCAAGACCCGGCGAAATGAATATCAGCGGAAGAGGAAAAACTGACGAGAGATATAACTATTGATCTGGGTCAGCTCCATGAGCCAATCAGCACTCCTTTTCTTGAGCTTTTCATATTCTATGTTCACCGAGTCAAACTTGATGTCGGCGTCGTTCAACATATCTTGGTTCTTTTCAAATTGGGTTTTTAGCCGCTACTTTTCCTCGGAGAAGTTCTGGGCAACCTTGTCCAGCTCAGTCTTGTGGATATTTTTCAGCTTTTCAATCTCGGCGTTGAGCCGATGTAACACACTCGAATCGGCCCTATGCAAGTTTTTGCGATTCCTGCCAAACCTGCATAGAAATGATTCAAAGATGCCCACCAAGCACTTGCGTGCGGGTGGAAAATGAAGTAATATCACTACACAATAGTCCACGATGGAACCCATATAAATATATATATACAACAACGACTACATGAGTCAAAAATACAGATATACAATACAAAGATCCAAATCACCTTAAAAACGATACAACATCTGAGTACGGATAAGAAGCAAATTGGACTAAGAGCCCTAAAGAATAACCAATGGCGTCCATAACCCTACCCAGGCCAAGCCGGAAGGGTAACCCTGCTAATGACGTCGAACTCATACCTGCTAAAACAAAAGGGGTGCCGACAAAGGGCAAAGGAAAAAGAGGAGTTTCAGTACTGAGGCCAGTACACGGCGAGTCTAGAATTTGACAGTCCTCGCCTACATAGGTATGGTGGACTGAAGCGGTAGCGCAGCATGCACTAAACAATCTATAGAGACTAGATTCAACTGTCGGCTATTAGAGAGGGATAAGAAAGACCTATTCGGATCCAACCTGATAGTAACACCAAACATACCCATCCTGGTATTCCCCCTCGAGACCAAACGAGGAAGTCAAACCGAGGAACACACACAGTTGGCAGTTTTATTCATTCCATTATAGTTACAACACTTACTAGTCAGATATAGATAGCATGAGTCATCCCGATATCATAAGAAGTGGGCAGTTTTATTTAACCGTTCCGTTGTACTTACAATACTTACTAGGCAGATACAATTAGACCAAGATATCCCAAACTTCCACCAGTTGTTGGCACTTTTATTATCCATTCCATTATAGTGAACCTGATTACTAGTCATATGCTTAAGTCAAATTCACAACACTACTTTAGTTATAGTTGTCTATGATCGAGATACTATGCTCCAAGTCCTCCATAACCGCGGACACGGCTTTCAGAAAGATTTACCCTGCAGGGGTGCACAAATAGCAACACACGCACGATCAACCTCGGAAAAACAAATAGCAACCCAACGAGGCTTTCACGACAAAGCAATCACATGATTCATAAAATATTTCAGGGGGCCACGCCATTAAGCTACCCGTAACGAAGTTGGCCGGCTCCGTGATGGACCCAAGGTTTGCGCCAATGGCTGTAAACGACAGGGGACCCGAAAGTGTGATTGGGCTTGTCGATACCGCGAAAACACTCCGCAATCCCTAATCAGTACAGGTGCTCCACGCACAATCGTAAATAAAGCAGTAAAGCATTGCATAAGTACATGATAGTAATAAAGCCCCAAACTAGTTTGTGGCCCCAAGAAATAAGAAATGAATCAAGCTCTGGCTAAGGGGATTCATGCTCCCAGATGCGGATAGTGCGATAGTCAAGGAACAGGTATCAAGTACTCAGGGCCACAAGTGAGCGGTTAAAAACCAAATATTATCTATTGCCCACCGGTGCCTCTGCATTAGTTAGATCTATTCCCAGCATTTTAATATCAAGTTGTAATTAAAGTCACGATCATCTCCACCATTAAGCATGTGACAACCTTCCAACAACGGTGGAACAACAACGATGCGAAGCAGCACCTGAGTAAGCAACTACGACTTGCAAGGCCGACTATCTATCAAACAACAGGCAGTAGGATGTGTCCAAGCCAATATAGACGCTGCAAGGAATATAAAGGGTGCACGGAAACTAAAGCATCGCAACACGGATAGCAATAGATCAATAGGAGGAAATAAAGACTATAAATGCAAAATAGGTAGAAAGGGGGAGAATGCTCGCCTGGAAACACTGTCGAAGGTACATTTTCCGAAGATCTTGTCGATACTCGCGTCCACTCAACAGCCTAATCCGTGAAGAACCAAAGTACTAAAAGAAACACCGGATGCACTATTTAATACTATGACAGAAGATCATGCATGATGCATGTATGATGTATGACATGGCAAATATGCGATGCGATTAGGCAATATTAAGCGGAACTAGGGCCCCGATAATTAATTAGGAGGTTCATGTTGTTTAGCTACCGTGCGAATTAAATGTTGTATTAACATGGCAAAACATGGCATTGGTTCGCTACACAAATTTAAATGGAGCTAATATAAGACTAGAATAGACCGCATATAGTCTCCATATTTAATCATGAGGTGAATCAGCATAATGCCCCCAAACAACCACAATATGTATGCTAGTATGAATAATTCAATATGCACATATTAAATATCATGTTATAGAAAATAGGGCCTTAGGGTCACACATTAGGGTTCGACGATCTTGGGTGCCGAGGAAATTGGGGTTTGGGCGCGTCGAGATCGGTCTTCGCATGCGGGAAGAAGAACCTGGCGGTCCGGAGGGATCGGCCTTCGAACTCCGAGATCAGGGTCTTCTGGTCCATGGAGGAGGTCTTGGTAGGATCTCAAAAAGATCTTGCAGTGGCAGACGAAGACGGTCTTAGTGAAACTTGCGCCACAAAACCCTTGACGAGGCTAGAGTACACAGGCACGGCAAAAACGACGAAGATATTTTGGGTCTTGGTCTATTGGACAGCAGCGTAGCAGCACAGAGGTTGGGATCTGGAACCAACAAGATGTCCAAGCGCTGGCCAAGCCGGAGGGTTCGTAGGTACACGCCGGACCTGGAGCGGTCCAACCATAGAGGCGCAGATGTCCTACATGGGGACAACCGTGAAGAGGTCAGGCACAAGGCGACGCGGACTTTGGCACTAGCGTGCACGGACGGAGGACAGAGAGGCTATAGGACAGCGGTGCTAAGGTCGGCGATAGAGCTGCACGGGCTAGCACAAGGAAGACGGCGGCGAGGTCCAGGGACAGAGGAGTCGATGGAGAGGGCTCATCAAGGTCGGCTCGAGGAATACCGTAGGTGGAGCAGCGGCCGGGCTCGAACGGCGGCTCGGTGACACGGCAGCTGGCGTGCTGCAGGCAGAGCTGCGGCTAAGAGGAGGTAGAGCCACCGACGACCTTGGAAGAAGTGCTGCGCACGGGATCTGGTAGCGGCGTGAGGGGTCGGGGTCGACGGCAACGGGGTGCAGATGGTGGGGCCCTGGAGCGATGGACGGCGGCGGCTGCACGGAGGAACGGCGATGTGGGCCGGGCTGGAGAGAGGGAGGCGCTATGGCAAGGACTCGGGGCCGTCAGGGCGCATGCAAGGAGCGGTAGAGAGGCGGGGCGGCGCTCAGGTACGATGGACAGTGGCCAGGCGAGCTTGCCTCAGAGAGGGGCCTGGCGGTGGCGTGCGTTTGTGAAGCACCTAGAGGCTACGTGCAGGGCACGAGGTGGGACTCTGGTCGGCGGAGCAAGGGGAGAGGAGTTCGATCGGGAAGGGAGCGTCTCGCGTGTGAGGAACGCGAGACTCGCGTGATGTGCGGGCCAGGTGGGACAGGGGGTCACGGTAGGTGTAGCGTACGCGGGGCGGGCAGTGTCTCACGCTAGCGTGCGGTTGAGGGTGAGGGGGGCAACAAGGAGAGGGGATCGATAGACGATAGGATTGGGCAGGGCGGGTTGGTGTGGCCGGTGGCCGTCGATCGCTCCAAGGGCTGGGAGGTGGGCCAGGGCGAGTGACAGAAGTAGGTGCTGGCTCGCGCGGGTTGCGGGCTGGCTCGCTCGGGCGTGTGTGTATGGGGGTGGGTTCTGGCGGCAGGGTGGAGGGAGTAGAGTGGCGATGGTTGGTAGGATTAGGGTTTGGAGTAAGATGGGGATTAGGAGGCTGGGCTTTTGGGCCTGGCTGGCTGCCTCCCAAAAATAATGTAAGTTTTATTTATTTATTTATAAGACTATTGCAATTAGTTTTTAGATAAACAAAATATCTACAAGGACCCGGTTTTATAATTTGAAATAAAGACAAGGGATATTTAGAAAACAAAGATAGCCTTTTAGAAAATAGTTTTAGGCAAACCATGCATGATGATGACGATGCTCAAATGTAATGTGGCATGATGACATGAGCATGCTATCATGATGATGCATAAAGACGAAACACAGTGATTTTCTAGTAGTGGGTTTTAGCCGGGGTGCTACAATTCGACACCACTAACTATGGATCTCGCTCTCAAGATCCGCCTCATGGTACGGGGTAGAAGGCCGACGATCTGGGTCTTCTTGCTTTGTGTAGATCCTCGTGACACCACTAACAAAGATCCTGCTGCATCTTGAAATCGTCGACACCACCAACAAAAAGGTCATCGCTCACGTCCGTTGAGAGAACACTCTAGAGAAACAAAGACAAAGATAAAGGTATCGAAATGTAAGGCCACCTCTAACTTCCATGGAAGGGGTAAGATTACATCGATCCACCATTCAATGTAGAAGAGCGAATGATAAGAGTAGTGGTATGGTAGCTACCCCATCCCGTACTCAAAGCATTACTCTGTACATGAACAAAAGAATCGTGCAACCAACTCTCAGAATCCAGACTGTAGATCTTTACATGCGGTGTCTGAAAACAAATGATTGATGTAGGCACTTCTGATGTAGATGATGACGTCGCGTTGAAAAACATGGGGAGATACAAAATAAATTGTATGAAAAGACACAATGAATAGGTTTGGTGATGGTTCCGTTGGCATGAACAACACATGCTGAAGGTATACTCAACCTTCACCATTGCTCAGCCTCCTCATATGTTTTTCAATGATACAAATATCCGTCAAGGTGCAAATACAGTTAAAGATTTCAAGGACCCAAAAGATTGGATGAAGGGTACGATAAATGAGATATAGATTGATGATTATAGCTCCACCGTTATAAAAGAGAGATAGAGAAACCCTGAAGTTACGATGGAAACCCAACCACGAGAAATCCTGGACTCGAAGAAAAGATAAGAGTAGATTCAAAACACGCAGGGGAAATAGGAGAATAACAATAGGGGTAAGGAGTAAAAGCAGACCTAATCAGATATATCCAACCGATTTTTCAAAATAGTTTTGACACTCTACATCAGCCATTAGCTAGGTTATCGTACAAGCTGGACCAGTGGGGTATCGCAACTACTGAGCTCTGACACCACTCTATAACACCCTCGAATCGGCCCTATGCAAGTTTTAGCGATTCCCGCCAAACCCGCATAGAAACAATTCAAAGATGCCCACCAAGCACTTGCGTGCGGGTGGAAAATGAAGTAATATTATTACACAATAGTCCACGATGGAACCCATAGAAATATATATATATACAACAACGACTCCATGAGTCAAAAATACAGATATACAATACAAAGATCCAAATCACCTTAAAAACGATACAACATCCGAGTACGGATAAGAAGCAAATTGGACTAAGAGCCCTGAAGAATAACCAATGGCATCCATAACCCTGCCCAGGCCAAGCCAGAAGGGTAACCCTGATAACGACGTCGAACTCATACCTGCTAAAACAAAAGGGGTGCCCACCAAGGGGCAAAGGAAAAATAGGAGCGTCGGTACTGAGGCCAGTACACGGCGAGTCTAGAATTCGGCGGTCCTCGCCTACATAGGTATGGTAGACTGAAGCGGCAGCGCAGCATGCACTAAATAATCTATAGAGACTCGATTCAACTGTTGGCTATTAGAGAGGGATAAGAAAGACCTATTCGGACCAACCTGATAGTAACACCAAACATACCCATCCTAGTATTCCCCCTCGAGACCAAACGAGGAAGTCAAACCGAGGAACGCACGCAGTTGACCGTTTTATTCATTCCATTATAGTTACAACACTTACTAGTCAGATATAGATAGCATGAGTCACCCCGATATCATAAGAAGTGGGCAGTTTTACATAACCGTTCCGTTGTAGTTGCAATACTTACTAGGCAGATACAATTAGACCGAGATATCCCAAACTTCCACCAGTTGTTGGCACTTTTATTATCCATTCCATTATAGTGAAGCTGATTACTTGTCATATGTTTAAGTTAAATTCACAACACTACTTTAGTTATGGTTGTCTATGATCGAGATACTGTGCTCCAAGTCGTCCATAACCGCGGACACGGCTTTTAGAAAGATTTACCCTACAGGGGTGCACAAATAGCAACACACGCACGATCAACCTCAGAAAAACCAAATAGAAACAAAACGAGGCTTTCACGACAAAGCAATCAAAAGATTCATAAAATATTTCAGGGGGCCACCCCATTAAGCTACCCGCAACGAAGTTGGTCGGCTCCGAGACGGACCCAAGGTTTGCGCCAATGGATGTAAATGACTAGGAACCTGAAAGTGTGACTGGGCTTATCGATACCGCGAAAACACTCTGCAATCCCTAAACAGTACAGGTGCTCCACGCACAATCGTAAATAAAGAAGTAAAGCATTGCATAAGTACAGGATAGTAATAAAGCCCCAAACTAGTTTGTGGCCGCAAGAAATAAGAAGTAAATCAAGCTCTGGCTAAGGGGATTCATTGTCCCACATGCGGATAGTGCGATAGTCAAGGAACATGTATCAAGTACTCGGGGCCTACGGGACACAAGTGAGCGGTTAAAAACCAAATATTATCTATTGCCCACCGGTGCCTCGGCATTAGTCATATATATTCCCAGCATTTTAATATCAAGTTGTAATTAAAGTCATGATCATCTCCACCATTAAGCATGTGCGAACCTTCCAACAACGGTGGAACAACAACAACGCGAAGCAGCACCTGAGTAAGCAACTACAACTCGCAAGGACCACTATCTATCAAACAACATGCAGTAGGATGTGTCCAAGGCAATATAGAGGCTGCAAGGAATATAAAGGGTGCACGGAAACTAAAGCATCGCAACACGGATAGCAATAGATCAACAGGAGGAAATAAAGACTACAAATGCAATATAGGTAGAAAGGGGGAGAATGCTCGCCTGGGAAACACTGCCGAAGGTACATTTTCCGAAGATCTTGTCGATACTCGCATCCACTCAATGGCCTAATTCGTGAAGAACCAAAGTACTAAAAGAAACACCGGATGCACTATTTAATACTACGACAGAAGATCGGGCATGATGCATGTATGATGTATGACATCGCAAAGATGCGATGCGATTAGGCAATATTAAGTGGAACCAGGGCCCCGACAATTAATTAGGAGGTTCATGTTGTTTAGCTACTCCGCAAATTAAATGTTGTATTAACAAGGCAAAACATGGCATCGGTTCGCTACACAAATTTAAATGGAGCTAATACAAGGCTAGAATAACCCGCATATAGTCTCCATATTTAATCATGAGGTGAATCATCATAATGCCCCCAAACAACCACAATATGTATGTGAGTATGAATAATTCAATATCCACAAATTAAATACCATGTTATAGAAAATAGGGGCTTAGGGTCACACATTAGGGTTCGACGATCTTGGGTGCGGAGGGTCTTGGGGTTCGGGCGTGTCGGGATCGATCTTCGGATCCGGGAAGAAGAACTTGGCGGTTCGGAGGGATCGGCTTTCGGACTCCGAGATCAGGGTGTTCGGGTCTGTGGAGGAGGTCTTGGTAGGATCTCGAGAAGATCTTGTGGTGGCAGACAAAGACGGTCTTGGCGAAACTTGCCCCACCAAATTCTTGATGAGGCCATAGTACATGCGCACGGCAAAATCGACGAAGATCTTTTGGGTCTTGGTCTATTGGACAGTAGCGTAGAAGCACAGAGGTTGGGATCTGGAACCGACACGATGTCCAAGCGCTAGCCAAGCCGGAAGGTTCGCAGGTACACGCCGGACCTAGAGCGGTCCAACCACAGAGGTGCAGATGTCCTGCACGGGGACAACCGTGAAGAGGTCAGGCACAAGGCGATGTGGACCTTGGCACTAGTGCGCACCGATGGAGAACAGAGAGGCCGTAGGACAACGACACTGAGGTCGGCGACGGAGCTGCGCAGGCCAGCACAAGGCTGACGGCGGCAAGGTGCAGGGACAGCGGAGTCGATGGAGAGGGCTCGTCGAGGTCGGCTCAAGCAATACCGTGGGCGGAGCAGCGGCCGGGCTCGAACGGCGGCTCGGTGACACGGCAGCCGGCGTGTTGTAGGCAGAGGCGCGGCTTAGAGGAGGTAGAGGCGCCGGCGGCGTTGGAAGAAGCGTTGTGCACGGGGTCTAGCAGCGGCGTGAGGGGTCGGGGTCGACGGCGACGGGGCGTAGACGGCAGGGCCCTGGAGCGATGGAAGGCGGCGGCTCCACGGAGGAACGGCGACGTGGGCCCGGCTGCAGAGAGGGAGGTGCTGTGGGAAGGGCTCGGGGGTGCCAGGGCGCAGGCAAGGAGCGGTACGGAGGCGGGGCAGCGCTCGGGTACGGTGGACGGGGGCCCGACGAGCTTGCCTCAGAGAGAGGCCTGGTGGCGGCGCGCGTCTGTGAAGCATCAGGAGGCTGCATGCAGGGCATGGGGTGGGACTCTAGTCGGCGGAGCAAGGGGAGAGGAGTTCGATCAGGAGGGGAGCGTCTCGCGTGTGAGGAACGCGAGACTCGCGTGACGTGCGGGCCAGGTGGGCCAGGGTGTCGCGGTCGGTGTAGCGTACGCGGGGCGGGCAGTGTGTCACGCTGGTGTGCGGTTGAGGGTGAGGGGGCGACGAGGAGAGGGATCGATAGACGATAGGATTGGGTGTGGAGGGTTGGCACGATCGGTGGCCGTCGATCGCTGCATGGGCTGGGAGGTGGGCCAGGGCGAGCGACGGAAGTGGGGGCTAGCTCGCGCGGGCGTGTGTGTGTGGGGGTGGGTTCTAGCAGCGGGGTGGAGGGAGTAGAGTGGGGATGGTTGGTAGGATTAGGGTTTGGGGTAAGCTGGGGATTAGGATTTAGTTTGGAGGTGGCCGGCTGGGCTTTTGGGCCTGGCTGGGTGCCTCCCAAAAATAATGTAATTTTATTTATTTATTTATAAGACTATTGCAATTAGTTTTTAGATAAACAAAATATCTAGAAGGACCCGGTTTTATAATTTGAAATAAAGACAAGGGATATTTAGAAAACAAATATAGCCTTTTAGAAAATAGTTTTAGGCAAACCATGCATGATGATGACGATGCTCAAATGCAATGTGACATGATCACATGAGCATTCTATCATGATGATGCATAAAGACGAAACACAACGATTTTCTAGTAGTGGTTTTAGCCGGGGTGCTACAGCCGAGTAATCTCATCATCCTTGAGCAGGAGTTTGGCAAGCTCATCATCTTTCTTCTTGAGTTCATTCTGATGCTACCCTGCTTGTTTGAGAAAGTGGAGCATCATTTCAAGCAAAGGCACGCTATCTTGAAGAGACATTGCAATAGTTTGTTGACCTAGTAGAGCCGAGGTATAATTATCTGCCGAGTCAGAAGGAAAAGGACAAAGATTGAATAACCAAGGCAAGTTACCTTTTATCTCGGCCAAGTTCTTCCTCATTATGATGTTTTCAACCTCCACTTCGGCTGCGCAATCCGAATCATAAGTTAGTCCGAAGAGTAAATGTCAAAGAGGAACAAAGGTGAATATGCAAACAAGATAACTTACCCTTCTTCTTCAGCTCAACGATCAATGAACTATGTTTTGCGCGAAGCTCCTTGTGCATGTCCAAGAGCCGCTGAAACTCGGCAGTGCGATGGTTGGTGGCGATCTGAAAATAAAAATGTTAGCTAATGTATCATAAGGAATATTTGAAGTTACTCAAGACCCGGGCCAAGCGGAACATAACCCGGCTGTAGGTGAGTGAATATTTGAAGTTACTCAAGACCCATGCCATGTGGAACTTAACCCGGCTCTAGGTGAGTGAATATCTAAAGTTACTCAAGGCCCGAGCCAAGTGGAACTTAACCCGGCTCTTGGTGAGTGAATATTTGAAGTTACTCAAGATCCGGGCCAAGCGGAGCTTAACCCGGCTCTAGATGAGTGGATATTTGAAACTACTAAGGAGCTTGGTGTAACTAAGCTACTTTAGATTGGAGCATCCGGCCGTGTAACAAGTTACTGCCCCAGAGGATCGGGGACTGGAGGATATATCTACAATTACTTGCGGATATGTAAAGGCATGAAGAAAAGGCTTACCTCCATCATCCGACTAGGAATGGAGATATTCTTGGAAGCAGTATTCATTTGGCCGGTAAACCTAGCTGGGCCAAACTTCTCCGGGTTGTCGGAGTGGAGCTCGACAAACTCGGCGACATTCCAGTTGTTGACATATTCAATTAGAGGACGGTATCTCTCCCCGCTGAGCATCTGGGTGGTGACGGAAGCTTTGGCTTGCGCTACTTTCCTAGTGGATTGTGCTGCGGCCGGGCTGGTATGTAGAGTAAGTTGTTTACCACCAACAAACCCGGAAGCAACAGAGCCGGAGGTAGTGCTCCCCTTCTTCATCATGGACGCAAGAGTACGCTGTCCACATTCGATAGCTGATCCTTTAGGGGCCTAGTGTTTGGTCGCCTCAGAACCCTATTGGCCCTTGGCAGCATCAACACCTTTCTTGGCCTTAATGCCTAATTTGGTTTGCTGCTACGAAGAGGTGGTTTGCACTCCAGGTTTGGCTTGCGGCTTCTGCTAAAGTATATCTTTAGCAGAAGGAGTTGGTGCAGAAGGTATGGCCTTTGGGTTGGGCCGAGCTTGGTCATCTTGCCCAGTATGCGGAGAGTCGGATGAGGTAGGAGGAACTAAAGTAGCAGAACTTGGAATTGGAGCTAGTGCTGGACCTGGCTGAGGTTGAACTTGAGACGATGCTGGAGTTACCGGCACCTTGGTGGAACCTGGTTCGACACCGACATTGCTGGCGCCTTCATCATCTTGTTGCTAGGCAGAAGAAGCACTGTGCTTGTCTGACATAGGGGTATGCCCGGCAGCACTACGTCTCTCTATGCCAATGTTGCCCTCGTCTTGACGAGATGGGCTAAGATTTGACATGGCCGCGGAGCTATCCAGGATGGGGCTTAGGGGCGTTCATTGTCATGGCGAGGAGAAGGTGGAGCGTCTTAGAGAGGCGAGGCAATACTCGAACCACTCCGGGGGATCTCCTTGGGGGCCCTGCCGAGTCAGACAGAGAGCAAACTAAAGGGAGATTATCTAATTGAAGAGCGATGAAAAAAGAGAAGGGCTTACTCGGATGAAGTAGGAGGCTCCCTAGGCTTTGGGGCTCTGCGAACCGTGGCCTTTGGCACAGGCTTGCCAGCGCCCTTGACATCGGATTTCTTCTACATTTTCTTAGTCAGAGGCGTCTCGGAAGAAGGAGCCGAGGTGGCCGTACGTTTATTCGAAGGGGCACGAACCGGATCACCCACGGCAAGAGGTGGATCAGTGTGGACCTGTCCAGCCGGGTTTGCTAGAGTCAGATCAACCAGAAAAGCGTACGAGATAGGCATCGGGTCATATACCTCCAGAACTTTACCAGGGTCTTCGTCATCATCCGGCCAATCCCTTAAGCCAGAGGTCTTTCCAGAGGGTCATCTAATGCTAGGATCTGGAGTGGACAAGAAGGTCTCAGTATCCGGCTCCTCCGTGTCTGAGACCTCACGGTCTTTCCCCCACTTAAGGGATGGGTCCTTGCCATCCTCAACTATTTGCTGAAGAAACAACTGAAAGTAATATTGCGAAGGGATCAAGTAAGTAATATGGTCCGACATTAAACATAACTCAAAAAAGGGTCAAATAAGAAACATACCCCGGGAGGTAGCTTATCTCGGCATAAGTTCTCGAACCCCCACTCCCAGTCCTCATTGAAGTCCGAGGTTATCTTGAAGATGGCCTTGAACTGACGAAATATTTGAGTGTTATTGAGTTCAAAGGATGAGGTCCGGTTGGGGTCGAGATGCCCGCTGATATGGCAAAGCTTGTGGGTGCGCTTCTGCAGAGGGGAGATTCGGCTGCGAACAGAGGTGATCATGATATCCTCACTATGCAGCCCCAACTTATTCAATTCCTTGATCCGTTTTTCTACCTCAATCACCAAGGCAGTGGATTTCTTCGGAAGCCGGCCCCAAAAGGTCCTATCCGGGACACCGAGTGAGAAAGGGGGAAGCCGAATCTTGTCCTCTTCGGTATCATTCTTCACGTAGAAGAACATCCGGGCCCAGCCCTTGCAGGACTCAAGGCCAATGACTCGGGGGAAGATAGACTTCTTACGAGGAGAGATAGAGGCTGCGCCGCACCGAGTTAGGGATTTGTCGGCAGGGGCAATAAGTGGATCTGGGATAATGTTGGCCCCAAAGACAAAGAACTTATACCGGAGTTGGATAGTGGGCCAGAGGCCGAGGTAAACCTCAACCCCGGAAGCAAAGTAGGATAGGGAAGTAACGGCGTTCGCCGGAAGATGGTGTGGTTGGAGCTCGAAGGTAGTGATGAACTCACGGAAGAAATCTCTAATGGGAAGACCAAAACCACGATGGAAATGCGAGAGGAAAACCACAAACTCACCCGGATTGGGCGAGGGAATGATCTATTCACAGGGGTGGCTGTAGGTAACTCTGGCGGGGATGTGCTGGGTCCGATAGAGCCAATTGATATCATACTCACAACCCCTAGAACTGGCATAGGAACCGCACTCGTGGACTTCGCCGCCCTCTTCTTGCTCTTCAATGACGATGAGCTCTTCGGATTCCGTCATCTCTAGATATCTGCCTTCGTAAAACCAATTTGTGATGGGGGCAGAGGTCTAGATTGGCGGGGGCCTGTGGCAGCATGCCTATGCAGGAGTAGCAGCGCGGCTATGGCGGAGAAAAATAGCGGCGAGGCGCAACAGCGGCGTCATGGCGCCTAACCGAAGCGACGGCGGCGGCGACGGTGCTGTTGCGAGGAGGAAGAAGAAGAAGAAGGAGAAAAGTGCGGGCGTGTGGGGGAAATGTCGAAGGGGTGTCTCTCATCGCATATTTAACCACACCCTTGAGTGGGGTACTGGGATCGAGCTGTGCAGCAAATCCATATGGTGTGGCCGTGTATCAGCCTGATCAACCAATTAGAGGCGAGCCATAGGAAGGCCCACAGGGTACAACCGATCCCACGACAAGACGTGGCGTTGCGGTTAACAAGGAGACAACGATGACGTGACGGCCGCAACATTTATCCCTGACAATGAATACAGTAACTTGCGCAGTAACTGTCGTAGGCCCTTAAAATGAGACAAAACAATGATTACCCTCCATGTAGGACGTGGGGAAGCGTACAAGAGAAGGAAAGGATATAAGTGGGTAACCTTTAGCTGAGAAAATAACCCGGCCAATGAGGAATATCTCGAAATGAGCCAAAGGAATGTCAAGTCATGAAAGTAAGGAAGCCGAGTCACAGAGTAACTCGGCAAGAGGAAGAATGAACTTAATATGTTAAACCTGCCGTTGTTGGGGATATACTTTCTGGGTATCCTCACTGTGCCTCACTGACCAGGGTGGCCCACTTCGGGTTAGAGCTTTGCTTCACGGGCAGCCCAGTCAGGGAGAAGAGACGGAGTCTAGTCCAGCTACGGGAAGGCCCAGAAGACTTACCGACATAGGCCTGTAGTGTTACTTGTAGTTCAAGATGTACTCTGTAACCGACTCATAGTCATAGCCGGATAGGTCTCTCCTATAAACCCTAGGCCGGATATCTAATTAAGCCATCCTAGGGACAAGCCTTTAGGGCACCCCACAATAGTCTACAATCTCAACCCGCATAAGAAAAACCCTTGTAACCCATATCCGGCTCTGCCGTATTACTGGATTGCTAGCAGGAGTAGGATCCGTCCAAAGCCAGCGGATTCGAACCTGGGTAAACTTGTGTGATCACCATCCCGGAATACCGTCGTCTCACACCCCTCTCTTCCGCACGCCTCGAGGACCCGCTCATGGTGTACTTGTCATCAATCCGACGACAGTTGGCGCCCACCATGGGGTAAGTGAACTTCAGATCTGCATTCCGAGCGGAATCTGCAAGAATCGGAATCAGCGAGACAATCGCCGTCAGTCGCGTCCTCTATGCCAGCGACGTCCCTCTCATGTCTTTTGGTGAGATCGATGTTTACATTGGTTTCACTAAACCTGCCCCACCCACTCGAGTGGTGATGATAGAGGCAGAAAAAGCTTCTAGGTCCACTTTGTCCATAGAGGCGGTAGAGTATCGGATCCCGGAAAACCCTAATCCCACCCACCCGCACCTATCGCGGAGATAGTGGAGAAAGCCGAGCATGAAGCAGATCTTACTGTGAACATCGAATATGGAGTGGATCTACCTAGGGAGGCCGAATCCCAGATCGATCTTCCCAACAAGGTCGAAATCCAGGAGGAGCAAGACAACAACTCTAGTTTCGACTTTTCCAACGCTGGAATAGATCGACCTTTCCTGAGGCACACGTTGAGGCGTATGATGTTGCATGACGCCAGCATGGATGAAATGCTCGAGACTATCAGACGTTTCGAGGTAGCCCACGAGGAAATCCGCAACTACCTTAGGATGCATGCGTCCCACTTCGTCGGATATGTTAGATCTGGATCCAGCTTTACCGATGTTGGAGACAACAAAGACTCGGTGCTAGAGGCGATCGGAACAAACATCAACTTACCGACATCTTCGGATGATTCGATGACGTCGGTGGATTTCCGAAAGTTCCTCACGGAATATGAAGAGGAGTACAACTGCAAAGCTAAAAAAGAAGGAGAATCCATGGATGAAGGATCCGGAGAAAACTCTCCCAAAATGCAGGATGATATGGATCTCAGAGATAATCCCGACGTCTAGATGTCCAAAAGTATTGATCAGAGCTTGACTTTAGGAAACGGACCCAATGCCATCTTTGCTACTGGTGCTGCTAATAAGGCAAGGAAGAAGAACAAGAAGAATAATCCAGTAAAAGACCCTCCGGCTGAGGAAGTAATTACAGAAGAATATGAAGAAGACTCGGATGGAGCCCTAATCCCAGACGAGCAGAAGGAAACTCCGGTGGATGGACACGTGGTCACCTCTGGTGCCCGTAAACTCATCAGAGATGCGTTAGCTATGCCAATCCCTACTGCTACAGAGCTTACACCTGCAGAATTGGAAGATAGGGCCCAAGCCCTAGAAGCGCGTTGTCAAGTACTCCTGGATGAGGCTAACAACCTCATGGAAGAAAGAAGCGGATTGCATCTGCGGGGCAGTTCAACTCCCTATAGCATCAGAATACCTGAACGTCCCCGTGCGGGGTAACAAAAATCCGAAAGTGTACAAGACACTCTTTGAGGGAGATGACACCATCAAAGGAGAACCTCGGCTCGATTTCAAAGGAGACTAGATCATGTAGGCACGCGTTGCCGCGCCCGTTCATTAGAAAATTTATAGTTATGAAATGGCAAAACTCTATTTGAATTAAAATTTACCTTAAAATTTGTATTGTATTTGTCTACCTAGGTTTTCCTTTGTCAATCTTTTTTCTCTCATTTTCAGGCTCCATAGATTTTTCTTAGGCACATAATTTTCTTACACAAGATTCGTGGTGTTTTGTATGTTGATAAGGGGCCGTGCTACTAAAATATTTCATGATTTTCTAAATTGGATGGTGAACATGAGTACGTCAAATAAATTGAGGATAGATTTAAATAGCACGAAGCATGTCTCTTTGTAAGAGGAGCCACATTTATAGAATGTAAGCAGCTGAGCTAGAACAAGCAGAACCTGCAGAGAAATATATTTCTGATTTAGAAAAGATGACAATTGTTATCTGAAGAAGATGTTTATTTCGTTTGGAAATAGAATCAACCTATCAGACCACCATTAGACCTGGAATCTGCTATCGAGTGGGAGTAGCATAGGCAGAAACTAAGGCAAGAGATTTTATAGGACATATAGGCAATGTAGTAACGTACCATAATCATCTTTCACCGTCAATTTGTGCACCATGGCTACCATTAGGGATTTGCAAGAACTGAAAAACTAACACGGTTTAAAGATCAATTAAGACCGGGGCATCAGGTCGCCATGAATAGGGAGGCAAGGGCAGGATCTGTACCACATCCGCAGGAGAGATCGATGGCCGCTCCAGATTCTGGCCTGCGTTCGAACGGATTGGGAGGTGTGCACCTGGTCTCGATCGGTCGAATCTCGATTGGAGTCTACTGCATGCCCGCTCTAGATTTCGTCTTGCGGTCCAATCGATCGGGAGGTGTGCGTCTTGTCTGGGTGGTCGAATTTACATTGGAGTCTGCCGCCGCATCATGTGTCCTCTTCAAAAAACAATCTGGTGGTTCCGTATGAGCAAGGAGACCCAGTTTCCATTGGAGTTTGCTGCCGCACGTGTCCTCTTCAAAAAAAATCCGATGGTTCCCTATGAGGAGACCCGGTTGTCGAAAGGTAGAGTAGAGTAGGCTGAAATAGATGACATTCCAGCCTAATTAAGCATAGAAAGCCTTTTTGATGTCCAAAGAAGCGTCCCTAAGGAATAATTCAGCCCACGCAGGAGCTGAGGATCATCCAACGACCAGAATGACGTGGGGGGTGCGATCGGACGGCCAAAACTGCCCAATTCGTGGTAGGCCTCCTTTTTGACTCAGTTTTGTCCTCTTCAAAAAAGAATCTGGTGGTTCGATATGAGTAAGGAGACCCGGTTTCCATTGGAGTCTGCTGCCGCACGTGTCCTCTTCAAAAAAAATCCGGTAGTTCCGTACGAGGAGACCTGGTTGTTCAAAGGTGGAGTAGAGCGGGCTGAAATAGATAGATATTCCAGCCCAATTAAGCATAGAAAGCCTTTTTGATGTCCAGAGAAGCGTCCCTAATGGACAATTCGGCCCACGCGGGAGCTGAGGATCATCCAACGGCCAGAATGATGTGGGGGGCGCAATCGAACGGCCAAAACTGCCCAATTCATGGGAGGCCTCCTTTTTGACTCAGTTTTAATATCCCTAATATGGTGTATGGAACACCAGTGGAAAACACTACTGCAGCTCAAGATATCCTAGCAAACAATCCAAACCCAGATCAAGTTCGGTTGGGCTTAAAGCTACTTACCAAGAGTGTAGAGCAATAGAAGGCCGCGAAAAACAGATCTCTAAATCCGACCAATGTTGCACAGATCCGGCTTGGAACGACAATAGGTCCCGACGAGACCCGGAACAGCATCACCGTCCCGACCGTCGGGAAGACAACTACTCAAGAACCAGATCTTCAGGGAAATGGCACAAAGTAGCACGTGACTGGAGAAATGTTGCCCCAGCCGTAGAGCGAGACATAGTTGCAGCACTGGTTCCAAGGCAGCCTCCCCAGTGACAGTCAAATATCAAATTTTCATGTTCACAACCCTGTTGTGGTCAAGTCAAAGCCATAGTTCACTTCACAAGTCATTTTGAAAACATCTAACGACGAAACAGTATGGCCACTCCAACTGTCCATGACCGCGGACGCGGCTATTCGAATAGTTTGACACTCTGCAGAGGTGGTACAATTTCACCACAAAATTCGATACATCCGTTAGGGATAACCCTGAATCATCATACTTAGTATGCGGATAATCAATCATAACCTTTCAGTTACACACTCTAGTATAGGCACCTCCCCTATGAGCTTGGCCTCCCAGCCATGGCCATCTGCCATCCTGGGCACTGCATAGGTCGACAATCTACATGAGGTAGCCTCAACTCAAACCTCGCCCACGAGGGAACCCATACGAAGGGATATAAACTTCCAGCTAATCCCTACCCAATTCAGGTATTGTGGTTGTACGGTAAAATTCGAATGGTATCGCATCTGAACCCAACCATCAGTTTTTATAAAGGGGTAAGGCTCATGCCTCAACATTTTCATAATCAAATCCTTTGTGTTTCTCAACACATGTCAAAACATTTCAATAGAATGACCCATCATTCCAAGGTTTTCATAATCATTTTCCCCAAGTATTCCCATCTAAAGTGGTCAACTTTTATACTTAGCACTAGCCACTAAAGTTAAGATTGTTCACTAATAAGGGGTGCTAATCTTTCAATCTCATGCCATAGAATGACATCTAGTTTAGGCCTAGTTTTATACTCTTTATGCTATCTATACTAATTTCCAAACATGGGATGGGTATAAATCAAAATGATATAACCAAAGCATGCCTAAAGAATCTTGCTTAGGTTATCAAGCTTGTAAGGGTTAGCTTGCATTTTTAATGATGGTTTGCCTTGATTGGCGCAGTGATTGAAGTTGTCTTCGTCTTCTGCTTAGTAGTACTCCTCCTCCTCGAATCCTTGGTCGGTACTATCGTCTATAAATGAATACGGGGTAAAAAATCACCAAACAATACATAATTACTTCTATTTAGCACAAAAAGGCTCACACTTGATGATCTAGCATCATCACAATCATCACATGATTTAAAAAACTAGTTTTATTCATTTTATTTTAGAAAAGTAATTTCAACTCATTGAATTTAATAAATATTTAATATTCTCCAAATAGAATATGAAATCATTTTGACACATGTCATTACAAGATATTCTAATACATGGGAATGTGATTTAAAGTGTTGGTCACATTTTATAAAGTTTAAGATTATCATTTAATAGATTTAACGTGACTAGAAATGCCTAATAGCATTCTTTTGGTACTAGTCCAAAGTCACTGCATGTAAACCTAAATATTTTTACATATTCATATAGATATTGTTAAATGTGATTTTCGAGAGTTGGAATCAACTCAAAAGCTATTATGGTTGATTTTTGAAAAATGTTTGAATTTCCAAAAGTCTCTGTCTTGTTATTTTTTCTATAGATTATATCTAACTACAAATGATTTAAATCCAATGGGCATGGATAGATAATTTAATTACCTTTCTAGAAAAAAATTAATCATGCAATTTGGTACAGTAAAACTCTCTGAATTCATTTTTGAATCTAGGTATAGAATATGGTTTTAACTTAAATGGAAAAATCAACATTTGAATTTTCAGGCCAGCGCAGGAAGTTACACGGGCCGGCCCAGCTACACTACACGGCGAAGCAGACTGCTGGCAGATGGGGTCCACCAGTCGGCGAGACTAACTACACGAAACGGTATCGGTGAATCTAGGTCGTGTGATTAGAAGGAAGATCAACGGCGGAGAGTCATCGTCGATGACAAACAGCTCTGGCGAGCAATCTGACCTAGCGCGGTGGTGGGGGTCTCGCGGGGCTCACCTGGGCTCCAGCTAGGGTCGACAAAAGGGGCAATCGACGTGGTAGACGACGGCGAGGCGAGGCGCGGTCACGGCAGGGCTTGGGGTGGTCGGAATCGATGGCGCCCATCTCCTCCAGCAGCGGTGGACTCCGGTGAAATTCTAGCACGGTGGTGCTTGCCTTGCTCTGGGAAGAAGTGGGGGATGGTCAGAGAGAGGTGGGGAGGGTGTTGGTGTGGAGAACTGGGGCAGGGGTGGCCTCCTTTTATAGTGCGGCAAGGGGACCGAGCCTTGCAGGCACGAGCTCGACGCTGGCGCCTCTATAGGCGGCTATCGGGGTGGCTGAGGTAAGTGGACGGTGCGGTGCTCCCTGACAGTTCTCACGGGTGTAATGGCGAGGCATGGGGCGGTGTGGTTTGGTCGGGGGCATGCGGCGCTCCGCATGGGCACATAGGTGTTTGCGGCAGCGTGCGGCAGCTGCGGGTCGCTTGGCAGCGAACAGGGTTGTCTGCTCGGGTGCTGTGATGATGGCAGTCATGCGCATGCGCGGTAAGGGCAAGACATGGTTTGGGAGAGCTGGCGCGCTCTAGACATGGCGAAGAGAGGTTTGGGCGCGGCGTGCTCAGGTGGTCCAGGGCTTGGCTTCGACCGTGGGGTGGACAAAGGGTGGTGGTGGACTGTGGCCCACCTCCTGGACATCCTGGATGGGCGCGGGGTGGTCTGCTATGAGCTGGCCATGGTCGGCCGACGATGACCTCAATCGGGCGGCGCTCCACTGCTCCACGGCGAAGGGGGGATTGGTCTGGGGCTGGGTTAGACTTAGGGGAGACAAGGGAGTAAAGAGGGGACCAAATGGTCGATGATCACTGTGCACAAAAGTGAAGTTAGTCTAGAGGTTTATCTATGTAGTTAAGGTGTTTGATGATACGGCCGCCAAAATTTGGTGAGTGATCTTAAGTTAAGCTTGAGAGTCTATGTTTGCTTGGAGAGGTCAAGGTGAATTCATTTGATGGGTTTTTGAAAAGTGGGATCTTAACACATACACTTGATTCAATTTTCAAATGTCCTTTAAATAGATTTGGAGAATGTTTTGTAAGTTTGTAAAGTGGGTCTTGATACAATTTTACTTGGTCTAGCAAGGGGTGAAAATAAGTAGAAATGTTTCTGTTAGAAATCTTCTTCTAGGAACACACAAAGTGGCCTAGTGGTTTACTTTTGTCAAAATGACCATTTGCTTTATTTAATCTTATTTTATTTCTTTTGATTTTGTTTGTAATTGGTCTAGATGATGTAGTATTTACCTTTAAACCATTTCACAACATTTATAGCAATCAAGAATGGCATTTTCAAACAATCACACATTAATGCAAAACTAACATGCATTCATATTCATTTTCTTAATGAAAGTTTTTTGTTAACCCTAAATTGGGTGATTAGAACTTGATAATCTTGATTAGGGTTTTTGGGGTGTTACAAACCTTCCCTCCTTAAACAAAATCTCGTCCTGAGATTTAAGAAAAACTAGTAGTTAAAGAGATTTGGAAACTCAGTCCTAATATAATCTTCTCGCTCCCATGTAGCTTCTACTTTGGTATGGTTGCTCCATTGGATCTTGAGAAATTTGATACTCCAAGTCCTGGTGGTTCTGAAGGCTTCTTCCAAGATACGAATGGATACTTCACGATACGTCAGATCCTTGTTGACATCTATGTCTCGATGATCGATGTTCTTGAAACTTCGGTCTTCTCCGGAACTTCTAGGCATTTGCGGAGTAACGAGATATGGAACACATTATGGATGGCTGACATCTCCTCTAGCAGTTCCAGTTGATAAGATACTTCTCCTTGGCGATTAAGAATCTTGAAGGGTCCAAAATATCTAGGGGCTAACTTTCCTTTCAGTTGAAAATGTTGCATTCCCTTCAAGGGTGACACTTTGAGATACACAAAATCTCCGACATTGAAGGTCAGGTCTCTACGTCTCTTTTCAGCATAACTCTTTTGTCTAGATTGGGTGGTCTTGAGGTGCTCCCGGACTTTGTGAACCTTCTCTTCGGCTTTTCGTAGGATGTCGGGTCCGAAAATCTGACTCTCTCCTACTTGCGACCAATTCAAGGGGGTAGGACGCTTCCTTCCTACAAGAAATTCAAATGGGGCCATTTGCAAACTAGCTTGGTAACTATTGTTTTATGAGAATTATGCGAAAGGCAGACAATCTTCCCATTTTGATTCATATTCTAGAACACAAGCTCTCAACATATCTTCTAAGATCTGGTTGACTCTTTCAGTCTATCCATCAGTCTGTGGGTGATAAGCTGTGCTGAAATTCAACTAGGTTCCTAATCCTTCTTGGACTTTCTGCCAAAATATTGAGGTAAACTGGGTTCCTCGATCCGATACAATGGTCTTTGGGGTTCCATGCAAACTAACAATTCTAGCAATGTACAGCTCTGCTAGCTTCGAACTCTGGTAGGTAGTCTTGACAGGTATAAAACGGGCTACCTTAGACAGTCTATCAACTATGACCCAAATAGAGTCATTTCCCCTACTAGAAGTAGGCAAACCGGTGATAAAGTCCATTCCGACGGAATCCTGCAATGGTTGCAACAGTCCTGCGGGTCTCTGATGTTCCGCTTTGACTCTGTGACAGATATGACACTTGGCGATGTTGCTTCCTATTTCTCTCTTCATCTTGTGCCACCAAAATTGCTCCTTCAAATCCTGATACATCTTCGTTCCTCTGGGGTGGATAGAATAAAGAGTATCATGAGCTTCCTGCATGATGACTTGCTTCAGCTCCGAATCTGCGGGCACACAGATACGTCCTTTGTACCACAAAACTCCTTCAACTTTGGTGAATCGGGGTACCTTCCATGTACCGATACGATGTTTGATTCCATCGATACTTGCATTTCCTTTCTGCGCCTCCTTGATCTAACTGATCAACGTGGGTTGAAGTTCAATGCTAGATAAGAATCCTTAGCTAACTAGCTCCGTTCTAAACTTCTCCAACACTTCATGCAAACTTGGCTAGGTTTCTTTGATCATGGTGTTTAATCTACACGGCAATCTGCTAAGAGCATCTGCTACCACATTGGCTTTGCTAGTGTGATAGTGAATGTCAAGGTCATAATCCTTGATTAACTCTATCCATCTCCTTTGCCTCATATTCAGTTCCTTCTGAGTGAAAATATACTTCAGGCTCTTGTGATCTGAATAAATCTCACAGCGGTTACCCATAAGGTAATGACACCATGTCTTCAAGGCTAAAACTACAGCTTCTAGTTCAAGATCATGGGTAGGGTAGTTTTGCTCATGCTGCTTTAGTTGTCGGGACAAATATGCTATGACTTTGCCTTTTGCATCAGCACACATCCGAGACCAATCTTGGATGCATCACAATACACATCAAAAGACTTCTTGATATATGGCATAATCAAGATTGGGGCTGAAATCAATCTCTTCTTGTGCTCTTGAAAACTCGCTTCACATTTGTCGATCCATTCAAACATCTTATCTTTCTTCAACAATTGGGTCATCAGTCTTGCGATGCTCAAAAATCCTTTAACAAACTTGCGGTAATATCCCGCTAATCCAGGAAATGCGCAGACTTGGGTTTGAGTGGTTGGGGCTTTCCATGCTTCAACATCTTTGATCTTGGCGGGATCAACAGCGAATCCTCCTGCCGACACAATATGTCCAAGGAATCCTACCTCCTTCAACCATAATTCACATTTGCTAAACTTGGGATACAACTGATGTTCTCTAAGGGTTTCAAGGATGGTTCTCAGGTGTTGCTCATGGTCTTATTCTAACTTGGAATAGATAAGAATGTCGTCGATAAACACAACGACAAACTTATCCAGATAGTTCATAAAAATCTTATTCATGATATTCATGAAATAAGTGGGGGCATTGTTTCATCCAAACGACATGACCATATACTCATACAATCCATATCTGGCGGTAAAGGTGGTCTTTTGAATATCTGTTGCACAAATCTTGAGTTGGTGATAACCAGTTCTAAGATCAATCTTAGAAAACACTCTAGCACCAGTCAACTGGTCAAATAGATCATCTATCTTTGTTAGTGGGTACTTGTTCTTGATGGTGACGTCATTCAGCTTCTAGTAATCCGTGCATAAACAGTTACCTCCATCTTTCTTATCCACAAACGAAACAGGCGATCTCCATGGCGGTGCGCTTGGTTGAATCAAACCTTTCGCCAGCATAGCATCAAGTTGCTTCATCAGCTCCACTAGTTCTGATGGGTTCATACTATAAGGTCTCTGAGCTATGGGTTCGGTTCCAGGAATTAGTTCAATAATGAACTCGATATCCTGATCTGGGGCATACCGGGCAATTCATCTGGGAATACATCGAGGTATTCACAGACTACTCTGACTTGGTCAAGGGTTGGTTGGGCTAGACTCTTGTTGCACTTGAATTGATAGGGCAAGGTTTCAGATACATGCTCTACTGATACTCAAGAGCTACTGGTCATGGTTATGCGTTTCTTGGCATAGTCGATCAATCCTTTATGTTTCGACATCCAATCCATTCCTAGTACTAATTCCAAACCTTTTGTTCCAAGTACTATTAGATTGGCATAAAAATCTATCCCATGGATTCTGATAGGTACAACCTTGCAAATTTTTCTAGCTTTGGTGGTTGAACTAGGTATTTGAACTATCATAACATGCTTCAATTTCGTTGGTTGAATCTTACTAGTGCATGCAAATTCTTCTATAACAAACAAGTGCGATGCTCTAGAATCAAACAACACTCTTACAAGTAATGAGTTAATAGAAAACATACCCATCACGACATCTGGCACTTCCTGGGCTTCTTCAGCATTCATGTGAAACAAACGGCCATTGCAGTTGAGAGAAATCCCTGGGGCAAATCTTTTTCTAGGCTAAACATGGCGCTGCTGCTGAGCTGGGGCATTCACATTGGTCGCGGCTGCAAGCTTCTTGGGGCACTCATTGGAGTAGTGACCCTTGACTCCACATTCAAAGCAAGTGATATGGAACTTGTCTTTGGCTACAACAGGCACAACATTGCTTCTAGTCCTTGGGGCAGTATTGTTGTTGTTGTTATTGTTGGACTTGGGCGGTGCACGGTTGAAGTTGTTGGAGTTGCCGGGGTTGTTGTTGTTTCCTCCAGACTTCAAGTTTCCTCTACTACGATTGGGGTAGCTTGGATGAGACATTGGGGGTCTATTGTTTCTCGGGGCATATCCTACAGACGGGTTGGGGCGATACTTCTGAGTGTGGTTGGATCCACTCTGATGCATTATCCGACGCTTGTGGTTGTCGTTGGCTTGGTTGATATTTCCTTCCATCTGGATGGCGGAATCTACTAGTTCTTCGAGATCTTCAAAACGGATGTTGACTAGAACCGTATGCATCTCATCATGCAATCCATTCAGGAACCTTTCCTTCTTCTTGGCTTCAGTGTTGATCTCATCAAGGGTATATCTAGCTAAGGACAGAGATTTATCACGGTATTCAACTACTATCGTCCTTCCTTGCTTTAGTTCTCTGAACTCATTTCTCATTCTGGTGACTAAACCCTGCGGCACATGGGTGCGGCTAAACTTGATCTTGAAGCCTTCCCAAGTCATCACCTGACCGTTGTTCATGGTATGGGTGCTATTCCACCAGGCTCTTGCATCTCCTGCCAGATAATGAGTGGCAAACAGAACTTTCTCGTTTGCTTTAACTCCCGCTACTTCCAGATTGTTCTCCATGGTTTGCAGCCAGTCATCCGCATATAAAGGGTCTTCAGACTTACTAAAGATAGGGGGATTGGTATTCTGGAAGTTCTTAAGCTTGGATCCATGGTGATCCTGATTTCCATGGCCTTTATTATTGTGGGCCATGTGGGCTATCTGTTGAAGGGTGGCTAGATTGGCTTGGCATTCTGCTCTACTAGCTTCACGCTCTGAAACTAGCATCTAAAGAATCTGCAACATTGGGTCCTGCGATGAGCTGCTCCCTCTAGGGTTTCCACGAGTCATCCGAAGATTGAGATAGAGAATGAGATAAGAGGGAAATTTCTAAGGTTCATGGTTTTTTTTTCAAAAGCTATAAACTTGAGTTTGACCTAGGTTTGGCCAACTAACTTTCTCTCATTCATTCATTCAAAGCACACCATACAAACACACACCACACACAATTAGAAAATAGATGGTTTTAAGAACCATTCTGTGAACTAAGATATAGTGGGAATGATACAACTCATTCCTATGGTAGTGATCAAGTGCTTCTACTCATCATCAATGAAGTCGGAATCATCATCATCGGTGTAGAAGTCCATGGCATCATCCTCTAGGTAGTCGCTGTCATCACTGAGGTACGAGTGAAGATCACCCTGGATGTCTTCACCTTCTTCCTCTTCCTTTGCTTCAAGTTGGAATTCTTCCTCATGGATGGTATTCTCGAGGTCGGCCACCTTCTTGCGAAGACGAGCAATGGTGCGATCCTTCTTCTCGCGCTGACGATGAAGGGATTGGTGATCCTTGACGAGCATGGCGAGAGTCTGGTTCTTCTTGGTGGCAATGGCAAGGTTGTGGTTGACGTAGGCTCGAGCATTGTCTAATTCCTTCTATCTATCATATAGAAGGAAGTCAAGGTTTTCCACCTGGTGCTTCATCTCTGGGTGACTTGGCATCTCCAATGGCATTCCCATAGAATCACGCCTTGCAAAGTGAGCAAAGCGAATTCCCTCGATCAAGTTGATGTTTTGCCCACACAGACGGGTGAGAGCTTCATGCATTGCCCTGGGTAATCCATCTAGCCAGTTGTTCTCTCTCACGGTGAATTGAATATTTTCCGAAAGGGGTGCTTCCATCTTGCCTCTGAGATCTGCAACTATCAGCCATTGAAGAATTTCTGATGCGGGCGCTCCAAGTACTCTGAGAGTGTATATAGATCCCTCTCAAAGATCAGTTGGCCTCCGTTGCCCAATTGGTAGAACTTGCAATACGGAACTTCCATCTAGAAGAATTTAGGATGAGTAAGTTAGTGAGGTGATCAAGTGTGTAAAATTTTATGTAAGAATGTAAGAATTTTGAGGAACATGATTTTTTTGAAAGAATCAAGGATAAGAGTGGGAATAGGTTTTCATAAATACTCACTTCTTTTGTTTTGAAACTAAGTTTTTGTTTGGACGTCCATTCTAACTAGGGTCTCCTATGTTCAGGATGGCTCTGATACCAACTTGTCAACACCCAGATTTTTCATCCTAGATGCCTGTTATGCCATACCTCGCAATCCCAGGATTACCATTTTTGCGAGACATAACAGATTGGATATCACAGTACATCATCCATTACAAACCATAATAAGGTTTTACACAAATAAAGGATCTCATCATCCAGTGTTAATACAATCAAGTAACGGAATAATAAAGCGTAGTAGTGGGCTCCATCTTCAGGGTCACATGCAATGCTGGTGATGGGAAATGATCTTAGTTGTCGTATCCGTCCTGCTGTCCATCTTCCTGATAGTCCTCCTCATAGTCTAGCCACGGGAATAGCCAGGGACAAGTTGTGAGTACTCTTTAAGTACTCGCAAACTATCCCTACCAAGTAAGGTAGTTCTAATAGGAATCTTAAGCTCTAGGTTTATTTGCAAAAAGCTAGGTTTATCTTAAGCTGACTTCAGAAGTAAAGAAAGCTAATTTATTGTTCTAAATCACCTAAGTGGGAACTTAGTTTTCATGTCCACAACCCTGTTGTGGTCAAGTCAAAGTCATAGTTCACTTCACAAGTCATTTTGAAAACATCTGACGATGGAATAGTATGGCCACTCCAACTATCCATGACCGCGGATGCGGCTATTCGAATAGTTTGACACTCTGTAGAGGTGGTACACTTTCACCACAAAATTCGATACATTCGTCAGGGATAACCCTGAATCATCATACTTAGTATGCGGATAATCAATCATAACCTTTCAATTACACACTCTAGTATAGGCACCTCCCCTATGAGCTTGGCCTCCCAGCCATGGCCATCTGCCATCCTGGGCACTGCCTAGGTGGACAATCATCAGGAGGTAGCCTCAGCTCAAACCTCTCCCGCGAGGGAACCCATACTAAGGCATATAAACTTCTGGCTAAGCCCTACCCAATTCAGGTATTGTGGTCGTACGGTAAAATTGGAATGGTATCGCATCCGAACCCAACCATCAGTTTTTATAAAGGGGTAAGGCTCATGCTTCAACATTTTCATCATCAAATTCTTTGTGTTTCTCAACACATGTCAAAACATTTCAATAGAATGACTCATCATTACAAGGTTTTCATAATCATTTTCACCAAGTATTCCATGTAAAGTGGTCAACTTTTATACTTAGAACTAGCCACTAAAGTTTAGAGTGTTCACTAATAAGGGGTGCTAATCTTCAATCTCATGCCATAGAATGACATCTAGTTTAGGCCTAGTTTTATACTCTTTATGCTATCTATACTACTTTCCAAATACTCACAAAGCACTAAATAAGAGTAAAGAACTTTGGTAAAGTACAAGAGTAAAGCTTGCAAGTAATACTTGGAATGGGTATAAATCAAAATGGTACAACCCAAGCATGCCTAAAGCATCTTGCTTAGGTTATCAAGCTTTCAAGGGTTAGCTTGCATTGTTAATGATGGCTTGCCTTGATTGGGGCAGTGATTGAAGTTGTCTTTGTCTTCTGCTTGGTAGTAATCCTCCTCCTCATATCCTTGGTCGGTACTATCGTCTATATATGAATACGGGGTACACAATCACCAAAAAATACTTAATTACTTCTATTTAGCACACTAAGGCTCACACTTGATGATCTAGCATCATCACAATCATCACATGATTTAAAGAACTAGTGTTATTCATTTTATTTTAGAAAAGTAATTTCTACTTATTGAATTTAATTAAAATTTAATATTCTCCAAAGAGAATATGGGATCATGTTGACACATGTCATCACATGTCATCACCACGTATTCTAATACATGGGAATGTGATTTAAAGTGTTGGTCACATTTTATAAAGTTTAACATTATCATTTAATAGATTTAAAGTGACTAGAAATGCCCTAATAGCATTGTTTTGGTACTAGTCCAAAGTCACTGCATGCAAAACTAAATATTTTTACATATTCAGATAGATATTGTTAAATGTGATTTTTGAGAGTTGGAATTAACTCAAAAGCTATTATGTTTGATTGTTTAAAAATGTTTGAAGTTGTAAACGTCTCTGTCTTTTTATTTCTGCTATAGATTATCTCTAACTCCAAATGATTTAAATCTAACGGGCATGGATAGATAATTTAATTACATTGCTAGACAATTTGAATCATGCAATTTGGTTTAGTAAAAAACTCTGAATTCATTTTTGAATCTAGGTACAGAATAGGGTTTTAACTTAAATTGGAAAATCAACATTTGAATTTCCAGGCTAGCGCGGGAAGTTAAATGGGCTGGCCCAGCTACACTACGCGGCGCAGCGGGATGCTGAAGGGGTCGAACAGTCAGCGGGACTAACTACACGAAATGGTATCGGTGAATCTAGGCCATGCGATTAGAAGGCAGATCAACGACGGAGAGTCATCGTCGACGACGAACAGCTCCGGCAAGGAATCTGACCTAGCGTGGTGGTAGGGTTCTCGCGGGGCTTAACTGGGCTCCATCTAGGGTCGGTGACGGGGGCAATCAATGTGGTAGACGACGGCAAGGTGAGGCGTGGTCAAGGCAGGGCCTGGGGTGGTCGGAATCGATGGTGCCCTTCTCCTCCAGCAGCGGCGGACTCCAGTGAAATTCTGGCACGGTGGTGCTCGCCTTGCTCTGGGAAGAAGTGGGGGAGGGTCAGAGAGAGCTGGTGAGGGTGCTGGTGTGCAGAATTGGGGAAGGGGTGGCCTCCTTTTATAGTGCGGCGAGGGGACCAAGCGGTGCGGGCGCGAGCTTGACGGTGTCGTCGCTACAGGCGGCTATCGGTGTGGCTGAGGTAGGTGTACGGTGCAGTGCTCCCTGGTAGTTCTCACAGGCGTAATGGCAAGGCGTGGGGCAGTGTGGTTCGGTCGGGAGCGTTCGTCGCTCTACGCGGGCGCATATGTGCTTGTGGAAGCGTGTGGCAGCTGCGGGTCATGTGGCGGCGCTGTGAGGGCAAGGCGCGGTCTGGGCGAGCTAGTCGGGCCCGGCAAGCTGGCGCGCTCTGGACATGGCGCATAGAGGTTTGGGCGTAGTGTGCTCGGGTGTTCCAGGGCTTGGCTTCGACCGTGGGGTGGACAGGGTTGGCGGTGCACGGTGGCGCACCTCGTGGACATCCTGGATGTGCGCGGGGTGGTCTGCTATGAGCTGGCCGTGGTCGGCCAGCGATGACCTCAATTGGGCGGCGCTCCACTGTGCTCGACGGTGAAGGGGGGATTGGTCTTGTGCTGGGTTAGACTTAGGGAGACATGGGAGTAAAGAGGGGACCAAATGGTCGATGAACACTATGCACAACAGTGAAGTTAGGCTAGACGTTTATCTGTGTAGTTAAGGTGTTTGATGATATGGCCGCAAGAAGTTTACTTTGGAAATTTCGATTCAAATTTGGTGAGTGATCTTAAGTTAAGCTTGAGAGTCTATGTTTGCTTGGAGAGGTCAAGGTGAATTCATTTGATGGGTTTTTGAAAAAGTGGGATCTTAATACATACACTTGATTCAATTTTCAAATGTCCTTTAAATAGATTTGGAGAATGTTTTTGTAAGTTTGTAAAGTGGGCCTTGATACACTCTTACTTGCTCTAGCAAGGAGTGAAAAGAAGTACAAATGTTTCTGTTAGAAATCTTCTTCTAGGAACACACAAAGTGGCCTAGTGGCTTACTTTTGTCAAAATGACAATTTGCTTTATTTAATCTTATTTGATTTCTTTTTCTTTTGATTTTGTTTGTAATTGGTCTAGATGATGTAGTATTCACCTTTAAATCATTTCACAACATTTATAGCAATCAAGCATGGCATTTTCAAACAATCACACATTAATTCAAAACTAACATGCATTCATATTCATTTTCTTAATAAAAGTTTTTATTAACCCTAAATTGGATGATTAGAACTTGATAATCTTGATTAGGGTTTTTGGGGTGTTACAGGAGGACTTACAAATGATGCCACCTCCTAGACATACAAGCCGTCCGACTTAACCTCATCACAATGGGGGAAACGACATACGAAGGAATGACGCACACCGTGTTGAGTCAAGCCGGCAGGGGGCTCGTCATAATCAAGACCCTCCCTGGAACTGGAATAATGACGCTGGCACTCAGCCAGAAACAATCCACCTGCATCACCCTCTCCACCAAGCAAGCATCATTCCGGATCTCGAGTAGGCCAAGGAGGGAGTCATGGAGGAGTAGGTAGTGGCAGAAGAAGAAGTCCGGCTCCAAGGCACCATAGCCATAGCGAACAACCAAGACGGCATTCTATGTCACCAAGTGATGCGAGGCATCAGATCAACTCTAACATAAAGGCACGATGCTATGAGTCCTACAATATTTATGTGGGTCCAAAATGCTTCGGACCATGGATTCGACAAACAAACCTCCCGGAAGGATTTGCAATCTCAAGACATATCCAACCCTACGATAGTGTGGCCCAGCTAGAGACTTGGCTTTAGGATTTTTTCCCTACTTGCTGCATCACCGAAGGTGGAAATAGCTTGGTCGCGACCCGGTATCTCCCACTTATGATGAGGAAGACGGCACGATCCTGTCTCAATGAACTTCCGGAAAACACAATCCACAACTGGTATGACATGCAAAGTGCGTTCTTTTGGAATTTTGAAGGCACATTTCGGAGGCCCTGTACGGTAGGAGACCTACAACGTTGGAGCCAGAAATCTGGAGAAACTTGCCAAGATTATCTCGGATGATGGATCAACACCAAGAACTCCTATGAAGGAGGAAATGATAAAACTGCGATTGAAGCTTTCATTGCAGGACTCCCAATTGGTTTACTACATCACCATTTGAAGTGCGACAAGGTCACCGATCTAGGAGAGATGGTGGAGATGGTGAGATAATGTTTGGTTTTGACAAGTCGACATACGTTTTCTGTCAGTTTACAAATAGAGTCCTTTAAAGTTAGGAAAGTTAGAGATATGTTTGGTTTTGACCCCAACTCTATGTTGGACGTCCAGCAGCCTTTATATAGGCATGTAAATCATGGTTTTTAGGGTTTAGACCACGTTAAAATATTTTGGAGTTGTTTATTTCATAGAACCTCTAGAATTACCCTGTGATCAAATTCTACAACTATAATTGAGTGTGATCTGTTGTTCCATTGGGAATTAGTAGATTGCATACTATCGTTCGTGGTCACGGATGCGTGTGCAAGAGTGTGGTGTTGTGAATATCCTACAAGGTTCGTGAGCTGTTGCACTGGCATCAGGGATCGAGCGGGAGAGATCATAGCTACGCACTAGTTATCTATCATCCACCATCACCATCAACAAGAGCTTGCTGAGAAGATCGGGCCACCCCATATCATCTTGGTATCAGATTTCCTCGTTGCCTCGGTAAGCAATCCACAAATCCATCCATAGATTAGAGAGTGTTTTTAGTCCTATACAGAAAAAGCCCCACAAAAATAGTTGCCATAGCCTAGATTACATCGTATTCGAGTAATAGTTGCTGGTCGTGTTCATCCTTTAGTTTAGATCTAGATCTGTTCTTCGTAGATCTGTTTTCTAGTTGTTTTCTAGTTGAATCCATCCTTGTTTTCTGCCGCCACCAAGCCATATCTGATCCAAGCTATAGTCCTCATTGTTTACTCCTTGGCAAGTCGGAATTGAACAAAAAAATTCCTGTCGTCTCTGCCGCGGCGGAGAAACAGACTGTTTTTCTAACGCGAGTCCGTGTCTGCCACGGATCCGATTTTCTGTTGCGGCACGATTTCGTGTTGTTTTCTACCGCGGCACGCGTTCTGCTGCGAGGTACAGATTCTCTGCCATTGGCATAGTTTTGCCCCATTTTTCTGTCACGGCAGCCATATAAAAAATTGTGAAATTTTGCAATTTTCCAAACCTTAGCTACATCCATTCTATTTCATAAATGTAGGAACTTTCCCATTGAGACTAGTTTCCGCTCCTACAAGCTGCTCGTAGGGTTTTGGTTCTGTGCTATATAATTTGGCCGTGTGTGACATATATTCCAAAAAAAAGACAAAAAGCATATAGGAAAACAAAAATCAAAAAGCAAAAAGCAAAAAGAGAAAGAAGCTATACAAAAGAAAAAAGGAGAAATTGAGCAAGAGGTCTAGTGATATCTTTGTGCACCGGTATATTGAGCAATCTTGTTCCTGTTTACTTTGAGCTTTGCTAGTGTCTCTCCAGCGCAGTGCACCACCCTTCATAGTTGCATTGCCACTCCACGTGTGTGTTTCTCGGGTTTTTGTATGATTAGCACTAGGACTTGTTTGCGGTGTAGTTAGGATACCATACCTAGAGCTCCACCATACATAACCTATGTGCCCTGTGATCGTTCTCTATACCTTTGATATTCACTTCATCACATCAGTGCATAAGTTTTTGATTTTGAATTGGTAAGCATCACTATTCACTTTGGAACGGTAAGATCTGCTTTCTTGTCAGTTTTGAGTGAGTTGTGAGAGATGCACCACCAGATTTTATTTTGTGCACTAATGTAATAATCATGTCTTCTAGTAGTGTTGATGTGATGCAGAAAAAGGATGCAGATGATTATCCCTTTCCATTACAATACTATTGCAGCAGCACATTTTGGGAAGAGGAGTCAGGAGTGGTACCTAATTCGGGTTTGTTCCACTTCATCATAGATATTAGTGATAGACAAGCTGCTACTACCATCGATACTTGTTCTTCCATAAATTTGGTTAGTGTTGAGGTTGTTGAAAAGCTACAATTATGTACAAGTGCATTAATATGCCCATTTATGTTAGCAACTTTTGGCCATACACTACCAATTACTCAGATCGCATCTGTTCCACTCACCATTTATGGCCCTAGAAGGACGATTTCTTGTTTTGTCGTTCCTAGAGTGTTTAACTCCTGTCATATCATGTTGGGAACAAAGTGGTGTAATCAATTCCAGGTTGTGTTTAGTAATGAGTGTTCTGATCCTACTGTCTTTTGGAATGGTACACACCTGGTTAGCACGTTCACGTATTAAGCAATTTCAGGAGATTAGGTGTCAAAACCTATGTGTACCTATAACCACCAACATAAAACCACATGTTGATCCTGTCGTAGAAGAACCGAGAGTGAGAGTTGATGAGACAAATGAGGTTTCAACTAATGTAATCATCTCTAATCCTAGTGTTGTTTCTTGTGATATCTAGGTTTCTTTTGAAGAAAGGGAGCCGTCTATTTTAAAACCTGTATCACTAGAATATGCATTGTCACTTGTGGAGGATGTTTTAGTACCTACTACAACTGAGGAGATTGTTGATGACATTGGTACTGATTTGGAGCTTCAGCCAACATGTGCGGCATATTGTGAGTCTATTCCTTTACTGAAGCCTCCTTGTGATTTGCCTTGCACTACTGTTTCAATATCATGTGATAGTTTACCCAATTCAAATTTTGATCATGTGGTACTGATTACACATAAAGAAATACTTGCTAGAATACCACCTACTGATATTGTGTATTCCATCATGCTAAATGAACCTATGAGTATGAGTTGTGCTATGGAAAAAATTTCTGAAATTTCATGTCTAAATTCTAGCACATATTCTCCTTGTTTCACTTTCAATCTAATTGGTGAATATAGCATGGATGAAAATTTTCTTGTGGATCATATATGCATTACTTGTGATACAATCGTTGAACTGAAACAAGTTGTTTTTAGCCATATATGCAATGTTTCACAAAATGTTTGATATGGGACAATAGTTCATGTTCAAGATATTATGGAAATACATTCTGGTCTAGTTGGTATATTGCACCCAACACAAGTAATTTTACCTATGTTGGATTGTTCTAATCTTGCTTGAATAGAACCCGAGTTTTCATATTCGCTGTGTTTGTCCCAAAATTCGTTGCCTAGTTGTGCTAATGGTTTATACTTCACTTATACTTGCAACTTGAGTTCCATTTTACATACTGGACAACATGATCATGTTCATAATAATCAGAGTAGAGCAGTTGGAGCATGGCATGATTCAATTTGGTTTTCAGACATATTGAATTGGTTTGATCTTGTTCACAAATTTGATCATAGATCTTCTTTGAGCAAACTGAATTTAATATTGAAGAACAAGACTATCTATTTAGTTGTTTTTCACCATGATCATGATTCTTTGTACTTCACTTATACCTGCAATTTAAGTTGCTTGATGTATACTGGACATACTTTTCATGTGAACAACAATAATCAACATGTTATATATACATATACTTTGTGTACACGTTGTTCTTTTTGTTTCTCCCACTTTCAGCTGACCTAAAGGCGAGGACGGCTTTTCATCAAGAAAGGGAGGATGATGAGGATATATACAGGAATTATGATGATTCTGACTGCTTGAACTGGAAGGAAATATTGAGTCAAATCAATAATGACTATCAGGTGAATTCATTCCTAGTTGACCATGATGCTTTGATTTATAAGAACTTTATACTACCTAAGTCTATGCATTTATGTATGATCAGGTTCGTTGGAGAAACAAGCATGGCGCAAGGAGGAGAAGGGCTACAAGAGGAGCCCGACATGATGATCGCCCGAGGATGCGCGAGGGAGGAGCGGGAGGAAGGCGCAAGAGAAGGTCATCAAAACGAAGGCGAGCGAGAGTTAGAACGCGACCAAGAATGAAGGTTCAATTCGGACAGACAGAAGTTCTAAAATTGAAATGGACGTGGTTTCCACACACCAACTCCGAATTAAGCAAATAAGTACTTGTTGGAAAGATAATTCCAAGATATTTCCAACGGGTACTTGCACTTCTCCCGGTTCATGACGAGCTGTGCGCAGCAACCAAAACAAGTCGATAGACGTTTTCTGTCAGTTTACAAATAGAGTCCTTTTAAGTTAGGAAAGTTAGAGATATATTTGGTTTTGACCCCAACTCTATGTTGGACGTCCAACAACCTTTATATAGGCCTGTAAATCATGGTTTTTAGGGTTTAGACCACGTTAAAATATTTTAGAGTTGTTTCTTTCATAGAACCTCTGGAATTACCCCGTGTTCCAATTCTACAACTATAATTGAGTGTGATCTGTTGTTCCATTTGAAATTCGTAGATTGCATAGTACCGTTCGTGGTCACGGCTGCGTGCGCAAAAGTGTGGTGTTGTGAATATCCTACAAGGTTCGAGAGCTGTTGCACTGGCATCAGGGATCGAGCGGGAGAGATCATACCTACACACTAGTTATCTATCATCCACCATCACCATCGACAAGAGCTTGCTGAGAAGATCGGGCCACCCCATATCAGTAGAGGACACAAGCAACCTGGCAAAACCTACTCTTGGGCTGACATTGTTGGGTCCGCCACATAGAAAACAAAAAATTTCCTACGGTGTGAACTACACGCCAAGATCTATCTACTAGGTACAAAGCAACGGGTGGACATACATCCAACGAGAAATGCCTCTTACCATCCTCTCTCCATGGCCGGCGCATGGGGGGTGACCCCTCACCTCCCCCATTCATGTGGTGGTAACCCCTCCACATTAAAATGCCTCTTCACATTCCCTTTTAAAGTCTCCACTTTAAATGCATTAAATTTCTCCAAATTTAGTGCTCTCTCATTTAATAAAACTCATTTTATTAAATTTATTCAGAATTTTGTTAATTACTTTAATTAACAAACATTCACATATAGCCCCTTGCAATATTTCAATATCACATGCAGAACCACTTTCTGCAATTTCACCCGAAACAATTTCCGGTTTCTATTGAAACAATTCCTGCGCTTTGCAATTCTTTCGTCTGAAACATATGTTCTCCAAAATCGTGTCCGGTAACTCTTAAGTGTGCCACCCTACGGTTCGCGAATAATGCAGACATGATCGAGACCCTTCTCCGATAAATAATCAGCAGCGGGACCTGGAGATCCGTACTGACTCCTACACATTCAACGATGACTTCTATGATCGTGAGAACCTTTAATGCTTGTAACTAAATCCCTTTGTCTCTCGATATATTACATGTCCGAGATTCGATCATCCGTATCTCCATACCTAGTTTGATGTCGTTACCGACATGCACTCTTTTCTCGTTCCCGTGATATAATATTCTAGTGATCACATCACTTGCTTGCAAGCTATCTTAATGTGATATCATCCAGAGGGCCTAGAGTATATCTATCCGTCATCTGGATTGACAAATTCCACTCTTCATCCATGAGCCTCAACATAACACCTTTGTAGTACTGAACCCATCTTTATAGTCACCCAGTTACGGTGTGACGTTTGATGTTATCCAGATACTCTTCTGGTGTTAGCAATTACCATGATCTCATGGTCTAAGGATAAGGATTACTTCATATGATGTTATAGCAATATAAACATAATGACTTGATCGTAATGCTATACTTTGGATGAATGTTCATCACATCATTCCACCAATGGTGTGACCTTGTTATTAACAACATCCAATGTCCATGATCAGGAAACCTTGATCATCTTGTTAATCAACAAGCTAGTCTATAAGAGAGGCATAACTAGGAACCCTTTTTGTTTATTAAACACACATGTATTGATGTTTCCGATCAATACAATTCTAGCATGTAAAATAAACATCTACCATATATAAGGAATATATAATAACAACTTTATTATTGCCTCTCATGGCATATTTCCTTCAGTCTCCCACTTGCACTAGAGACAATAATCTAGTTCACATAGTGATAAATCTAACACCCATGGAGTTCTGGTGTTGATCACGTTTTGCCCTAGGGAGAACTTTAGTCAACGGTTCTGCTACATTTAGGTCCGTGTGTACTTTACAAATCTTTATATCTCCATCCTTGACATGCTCGCAGATGGATGAAACTGGCACTTAATATGCTTGGAATTCTTGTGAGACCTCGGTTCCTTTGTGTTGGCTATGGCTCCATTATTGTCACAATAGATCACCATTGGGTCCAACGCACTGGGAACCACACCTAGTTCTGTAATGAACTCTTTCATCCAAACCGCTTCCTGCGCCGCATCTAAAGCAGCAACATATTCCGCCTCCGTCGTTGATCTAGCCACCACAGGTTGTTTGGAACTCCTCCAACTAACTGCTGCTCCGTTCAAGAGAAATACGTATTCGGATTGAGACTTAGAGTCATCCGGATCGGTGTCAAAGCTAGCATCAACATAACACTTAGCGACTAGCTCTTCTTCACCTCCGTATATAATAAACATATCCTTAGTTCTTCTCAAGTACTTGAGTATGTTCTTTACCGCTATCCAGTGTTCCGAACCTGGATCAGATTGGTACCTACTAGTCAAACTAATAGCATGTGCCACATCCGGTCTTGTACATAGCATGGCATACATAATAGAGCCTATGGCCGAGGCATAGGGGATCTTATCCATCATCTCTCTTTCTTCCGCCGTAGCCGGACTTTGAGTCTTACTCAATGTCTTGCCTTGCAACATAGGTAAGAACCCCTTCTTACTTTTGTCCATATTAAAATTCTTTAATATCTTATCAAGGTATGTACTCTGCGATAGCCCAATTAGGCGCCTTGATCTATCTCTATAGATTTTAATGCATAATATATATGATGCTTCACCAAGGTCTTTCATCGAAAATTTGTTGTTTAGATAACTTTTAACACTGTTTAAAAGATCTATATCATTTCCAATCAATAATATGTCATCCACATATAATATCAGAAATGCCACATTGCTCCCACTCACTTTCTTGTAAATATAAGCCTCTCCATAAGTTTGGACAAATCCAAACTCTTTGATCACCTCATCAAAGCGGAGATTCCAACTCCGGGATGCTTGCTTCAGTCCACAGATGCATCCCTGAAGTTTGCATACCTTATTAGCATCCTTAGGATAGATAAAACCCTTAGGTTGTATCATATAAAACTCTTCTTCAATATTAGCATTGAGGAACGCAGTTTTGACATCCATCTGCCATGTTTCATAATTGAAATATGCAGCAATTGCTAACCTAATCCTAACCGACTTAAGCATCGCTACGGGAGAGAATGTCTCATCACAGTTAACTCCTTGAATTTGTCGAAACCCCTTTTCGACAAGTCGAGCCTTATAGATGGTCACATTACCATCAGCATCAGTTTTTCTTTTGAAAATCCATTTATTCTCAACGGCCTTTCGGTCGTGAGGTAAGTCTACCAAGTTCCAAACTTGGTTCTTGTACATGGATTCCATCTCGGATTTGATGGCTTCTAGCCATTTGTTGGAATCCGGGCTCATCATCGCTTCTTCATACGTCGCAGGGTCATCCATTTCATCAACCATGAAATTCACAATAGGATTGTCGTACAGTTCAGGAGCTGCACGTGTCCTGCTTGACCTGCGAGGTTCGGTAGTGTCCTCTTTCGGAGTTTCATGATCATTATCATTAGCTCTCTCTTCATCAGGTGATGTCAACTCCGAAACAACTTCCGGTGCTGCGCCACTCGCCATTCCATGAAGAGAAGGTTCAATAACCTCTTCGAGCTCTACCTTCCGACTACTCACACCTTTCGCGAGAAACTCCTTCTCAAGAAAGGATCCATTCTTGGCAACAAAAACCTTGCCCTCAGATCTGTGATAGAAGGTATACCCAATTGTTTCCTTAGGGTATCCTATGAAGACGCATTTTTCCGCTTTGGGTTCGAGTTTATCCGGTTGAAGTTTCTTCACATAAACATCGCATCCCCAAACTTTAAGAAATGACAGCTTAGGTTTGTTTCCAAACCATAATTCATACGGTGTCGTTTCAACGGATTTAGATGGTGCCCGATTTAAAGTGAAAGCAGCTGTTTCCAGTGCATAACCCCAAAATGACAGTGGCAAGTCAGTCAGAGACATCATAGATCGAACCATATCCAATAAGGTATGATTACGACGTTCCGACACACCATTACGTTGTGGTGTTCTGGCAGGCGTGAGTTGTGAAACTATTCCACACTCTTTCATGTCTGTGCTAAACTCGTAACTTAGATACTCTCCTCCACGGTCAGACCGTAGAAATTTGATCTTTCTATTACGATGATTTTCCACTTTATTCTGAAATTCCTTGAACTTTTCAAAAGTTTCAGACTTGTGTTTCATCAAATAGATATACCCATATCTACTCAAATCATCCGTGAAAGTAACAAAATAACGATATCCACCTCGCGCCGACACACTCATTGGTCCACACACATCAGTATGTATGATTTCCATTTGATCTGTCGCCCGTTCCATTGAACCGAAAAACGGCGTTCTAGTCATCTTGCCCATAAGGCATGGCTCACATGTATCAAATGATTCAAAATCAAGTGATTCCAAAAGTCAATTAGAATGGATTTTCTTCATGCGTTTAATGCCAATATGACATAGACTGCAGTGCCACATATATGTAGACATATCATCATCAAGTTTAATCTTTTTAGCATTAACATTATGAATGTGTGTAATATTAGTATCGAGATACAACAGAAATAAAACATTCAACATAGGTGCATGACCATAAAAGATATCATTCTTATAAATCGAACAACCATTGTTTTCATATTTAAAGGAATGACCACTTTGCGTCAAACACGATCCAGATACAATGTTCATGCTCAGTGCAGGCACTAAATAACAATTATTTAGCTTTATAACTAATCCCGATGGCAAATGGAGAGGTAGCGTCCCAACGGCGATCACATCAAATTTTGATCCATTGCCGACCCGCATTCTGACCTCATCCCTTGCTAGTTGTCGCTTGTTCCGTAGCCCCTGAACCGAGTTACATATATTAGCAACTGATCCCGTATCAAATACCCAGGTGCTACTGCGAGTACTAGTCAAGTACACATCAATAACATGTATATCACATATACCTTTGTTTGCCTTGCCGGACTTCTTGTGCGCCAAATGCTTGGGGTAGTTGCGCTTCCAATGGCCAGTCCCCTTACAATAGTAGCACTCGGTGTCAGACTTACGGCCAGCTCAGGGTTTATTTTTAGGCGTGGTAACAGACTTTCCACCCTTCTTTCCCTTGTGCTTGCCTTTCTTGTCTTTCTTGAAACCGGTGGTCCTATTGATCATCAACACTTGATGTTCTTTCCTAATCTCCACTTATGCAGTCTTAAGCATTGACAGAAGCTCGGGAAGAGACTTCTTCATGCCCTGCATATTATAGTTCATCAGGAAGCTCTTGTATCTAGGTGGCAGAGATTGGAGAACACGATGTATGCCTAAGTCAATGGGAATCGTTATTCCCAAGGACACAAGCTTATCGGCGTACCCAGACATTTTGAGTACGTGCTCACTAACGGAGCTGTTTTCCTCCATCATGCAGCTAAAGAACTTTTCTGTAGCATTATAACTCTCTATGGCAGCATGGGTATCGAAAATCATTTTCAATTCTCCCATGGTATCAAAGGAATTGCCATTTTCGAAACGCTTTCGAAGTTCTGGCTCTAGCCCATACAGTATGCCGCAATGAACTAAGTTGTGGTCCTCCTGACGAGTCACAAAGACATTCTTTTCCGCGTCAGGGGCATCAGGAGCTGGTGGGGGGCCTAGCGGCGCATCTAGCACATATTTCTTTTTGTGCAGCAGTGAGGAGAATCCTCAAATTCATAGCCCAGTTGCTGAAGTTGCTACCATTCGTAGCAAGTTTCTCTTTCTCCATGAACACATTGAAATTAAAAGTAGGTGGTGCCATCTACAACAGAATTTGTAAAGTTTATTTAGACTAAGTTTATGATAGATTGAGTTCAACGAATCCAAATTACTAATGAACTCCTACTCAAAAACGACATCCCTCATGTCTTTTTGGTGATTACATGAACCAAATCCACTACACCAAGTCTGATCATCACGTGAGTTCATGTAGCTTCAAAGGCGAGCATCTATATGGGCAACATATCAACTATATGACTCATGCTTAACCTTTCGGTCCGTGTTCCGAGGCCATGTCTGTACATGCTAGGCTCGCCAAGTAAGAACCTTAGTATTCACGTGTGTAAAACTGTCTTACACCCGTTCCTATGAAAGCATAGATTCGAGTACACGCGATCATCACGTGATGTCTCGAAACACGATCCACAGAACGGTGCATACTTAACGAAGAACACATTTTTATCTTGATATCTAAATGAGGGATCATCTTATAATGCTACCAAAAGCGCCAAACTAGCAGTATAAGATGCTAACATCTAATGTGTAAAGTGAGATGATATGGTCCATGCATTTGATCTCTATCACTTGCATCGTGGTATGATCTCTATCATTCCTTTGTGTGTAAGGCCAAGGTCTATGGAACTTACACGTTGAGTGTGTTGTAAGAGTATCTATCATACATCTACTTATAATAATACCATATCAATACACTAGCCCAGCAACGATCTAAACTAGACGCCTCTAATTTATCAATTGCAAGTTTTACATGGCTTAGGGCTTTCGGAGATAGAACCGTTCTCACCTACGAACATGAACCACAATGAGGATAACTAAGTTATTAGCAACTCGTTGTAAATCAGATATTGACTATAGTAGGAGAGACAGACACCCGCCAGCCACTTATGCAAAACAAGTTGCATGTCAGTCGTGGAACCGGTCTCTTGTACGATGACATGTAAGGTTTGTCCGGGCCGCTTCATTCCACTATGCCACCAATATCCAAAATACATAGAAGATGCAATAACATGATCATCATCGCCCACATATAAACATATGTGTACTACCCGTGCAAAGCACCTACGCATAGATCAGGCTCTGATACCACAGTTGGGTCCGCAGCATAGAAAACAAAAAATTTCCTACGGTGTGAACTACACGCCAAGATCTATCTACTAGGTACAAAGAAACGGGTGGACATACATACAACGAGAACTTACCCTCGACGACAACGAGTTTTGTTAACGAGTAGGAACTCGTGGTTGATGTAGTCGTACACTTGCCGATCTCAAGATCGTGAGGAAGTCCGAGCGCCGCAACTCAGCAGCGCATCCGCACACGCACACACGTTCAAGCCACCGGACAACCTCCACCTCCTCGCTCCAGCGATCCAGCGGAAGCAGAAACTCCTTCCAGACGAAATGCCACCGGGAACATGTATCTCGCTAATCCGAGACCATGGGGGAATAATTCTAGAGGGGGAGAGAGATCCTTCACAAGGAGGTGTGAGGATCAAGGAGGGAATGGGTGGCCTTTTATAGGAGGAGAGGGGTGCCCCCTCTCTCCATGGCCGGCACATGGGGGTGACCCTTCACCTCCCCCATTCATGTGGTGGTAACCCCTCCACATTAAAATGCCTCTTCACATTCCCTTTTAAAGTCTCCACTTTAAATGCATTAAATTTCTCCAAATTTAATGCTCTCTCATTTAATAAAACTCTTTTTATTAAATTTATTTAGAATTTTGTTAATTACTTTAATTAACAAACATTCACATATAGCCCCTTGCAATATTTCAATATCACATGTAGAATCACTTTCTGCAATTTCACCCGAAACAATTTCCGGTTTCTATTGAAACAATTCCTGCGCTTTGCAATTCTTTCGTCTGAAACATTTGTGCTCCAAAATGGTGTCCAGTAACTCTTAAGTGTGCCACCCTACGGTTCGTGAATAATGCAGACATGATCGAGACCCTTGTCCGATCAATAGTCAGCAGCGGGACATGGAGATTCGTACTGACTCCTACACATTCAATGATGACTTCTGTGATCGTGAGAACCTTTAAGGCTTGTAACTAAATCCCTTTGTCTCTCGATATATTACATGTCCGAGATTCGATCATCGGTATCTCCATACCTAGTTTGATCTCGTCACCGACATGCACTCTTTTCTCGTTCCCGTGATATAACATTCTAGTGATCACATCACTTGCTTGCAAGCTATCTTAATGTGATATCACCGAGAGGGCCCAGATTATATCTATCTGTCATCTAGATTGACAAATTCCACTCTTGATCCCTGAGCCCCAACATAACACCTTCGTAGTACTGAACCCATCTTTATAGTCACCCTGTTACGGTGTGACGTTTGATGTTATCAAGATACTCTTCCGGTGTTAGCAATTAACATGATCTCATGGTCTAAGGATAAAGATTACTTCATATGATGTTATAGCAATATAAACATAATGACTTGATTGTAATGCTATACTTCGGATGAATGTTCATCACATCATTCCACCAATGGTGTGACCTTGTTATTAACAACATCCTATGTCCATGATCAGGAAACCTTAATCAACTTGTTAATCAACAAGCTAGTCTATAAGAGAGGCATAACTAGGAACCCTTTTTGTTTATTAAACACACATGTAATGATGTTTCCGATCAATACAATTCTAGCATGTAAAATAAACATCTATCATATATAAGGAATATATAATAACAACTTTATTATTGCCTCTCAGGGCATATTTCCTTTAGACATTGCCAACAATCCGTGTGTGCATCACTCAGATGCCAATGGTGGCTCGTCCCACACAAATGTCGAGTGTCGTTTCAATGATGACATCAAGAAAGACGAATCCTCTGGCTACAGGGCCAAACGATGAAACGGAAAAAGAATCCCGAAAAAGAAAAAGAGACCAAGGAAGATTCCGACATTCCGAAAAAGAATCCCGAAATCCCAAGTCGGATGGAAAGAATAACTTCCCAACAAAGAAAGACACTCATGTCACTTTCCTTGGGTCTCAACCAGCTAAGGTCAAGAAGGCAGTTTTGCATGAGCTCAATGCAACTGTTCCGGCTATCCCTCAATTCTTGGACTGGTCAGAAGTGACAATCACCTTTGACCGCGTTGATCATCCACCTAAGTTGCATAGGCGAGGAAAGTACGCTTTAGTCGTCAATCCACTTATTGATGTCTATGGTTTCTCTAGGACCCTCATGGACGATGGCAGCAACATCAACATCCTCTACGTCAAATCACTACATCGGATGAGGATCTCGAAAACTCAACTGAATCATAGCTCTATGATCTTTCACGGAGTTGTCTCAGGAAGACAAGCAAATTCCCTAGGAGAGATCACTTTGGATGTTACTTTTGGAACTCCAAAGAACTACCGGACGGAAGCACTTTCCTTCAAAGTGGTCCCGTTCAAGTGCATATCATGCTATCTTCGGATGACCGGCTTACTAGGATTTTACAGGTCGTCCATGTTACATTTATAATATGTTGAAAATTCCAGGTCCCAAGGGCGTGATCACCATCAGGGGAGACCCGAAGAAAGCACGAGAATGCGAGGATGAGAATGCCGCCTTTGCTGAAGCCGTACTGCACGCCCAGGAGTACAGGAGATCAAGGAGACCATCGACCCATCCGAGATGCCCGCGACAAAGAAGGAGCTTACAAAGCCGACTCCAGAGTTCAAGGCATCAAAAGAGACGAAGAAGATGCCGTTGAAGGATGATGACACCTCCAAGGTGACTCAGATATGTGTAGGTTTAGATAGCACATAGGAAAGCACGCTTGTCAAGTTCCTCCAAGCCAATCAAGATATCTTCGCGTGGCAGCCATCTGACATGACCAGAGTACCTAGGGAACTTGCCGAGCACTCTCTAAATGTACACCCAAACACTAAAACCATCAAACAGTCTTTACAATGTTTCGGCGATGAAAAATGAAAAGCAATAGCTAAGGAACTAACCCGGCTCGAGTTAGCTAGATTCATAGAAGAGGTCATCCACACTGAGTGGTCGGCCAATCCTATAATGGTCTCAAAAAAGGACACCACTGAATTAAGGATGTGTGTTGATTATACCAACTTGAACAATGCTTGTGCCAAAGATCTATTCACTTTGCCTAGAATTGATCAAGTTATCGACTCTACGACAGGCTCAGAACTCCTATGTTTGCTTGACGCATATTCCAGTTATCACCAAATCCAGATGAAGGAATCAGACAAAGTCAAAACTTCATTCATAACCCCCTTCGGAACCTTTTGCTTTGTCATGATACCCTTTGGGCTCAAGAACGCAGGAGCTACGTACCAGCGCACTATGTAGCGTTGCCTCCACGATCAAATCGGATGCAATGTACATGCATGTGTGGATGATATAGCGGTGATGTCCAAAAAGAAGGAAACCTTAATTTCCGACTTGGAGGAAATGTTCGCCAATCTACGCAAATACAACATAATGCTTAACACGAAGCTCCTTTGGAATACCAACCGGAAAATTGTTAGGTTTCGTCGTGTCTCAAAGAGGCATAGAGGTGAACCATGACAAAATTAAGGCTATTTCTCAATATTTCTAGGCCGACTCACTTGAAGGACGTTCAAAGGCTAACTGGTTGCATTGCTCAGTCAGTCAGTCAGTTTGCAAGCCGGCTCGGTGAAAGAGCCGCACGACTCTATAAGCTCCTGAAAAAGACCAAAAAATTCGTTTGGACTGATGAAGTTGAAGCTGCACTACAAGATCTGAAAGCAGTACTCTCGTCTACTCCTATCCTTGTGGCATTGGAACCATGTGAACCGATGTTTCTCTATATGGCTGTGACAAACAAAGTTGTCAGCGTCATTATGGTGGTGGAAAGACCGGAGGAAAAACATGAACACCTGGTGCAGCGTCTGACTTACTACCTCAGTGAAGTCCTAACTGAATCAAAGCAGCGGTATCCACATTATCAAGAGCTGGCTTCTGGTGTGTTCTTTGCATCTCGGAAGCTACGACATTGCTTTCAGGAGCAGCAAATTACTGTGGTGAGCATAGCTCCCATGATAGACATAATCAACAACAACGACGCCATAAGACATGTCGCAAAATGGGGAATAGAGCTTTCAGCTTTTGACATTGAGTACAAACCTCGTACAACAATTAAATCCCAAATTATTGCTGACTTTGTCGCTGAATGGACAGAGACAACTGAAAATATGACCCTCCCAAAGTTGGAATACTAGACCTTGTATTTTGGTGGGTCTAAGGCGCTCAGGGGCTTGGGGGCTAGCGTGGTGCTCAAACTAACCCAAGGAGATAAGCTTTTCTATGTGTGGTAGATCCACTTCACAGCAACAAACAACATTGTCGAATATGAAGCACTACTGCATGGAATCCGTATTGCTAAGGATATTGACATCCGACGTATCATGTGTCATGGAGATTCGGATCTTGTTGCTCAAGAAGTGTCGGATCACTAGAATGCAAATAAACATATGGCAACATATAAGGCTGTCGTGGATGAACTATCTAAATTATTCGAAGGGTTTGAGGTTCAACACATCCCTCGAACAAAAAACGAGGAAGTAGATGCATTATCTCGAATATGATCTACACGGAAGAAGGTCCCGGATGGCACTTTTTAGAGAACCTCAAAAGTTCCCTCTATTACAGGAGTTGATGAGGAATATCCGACCAAATCCGACTCACCTTTAGTAGCATTTCTGGTTGTGATTCCCAGCTAGACAAAGCCCTACCTGGATTTCCTAGTAGCCAGAAAATTACCCCAAGATGAGGTTTTGAGCAAGCAGATCGTTCGATGATCAAAAACCTATACAATCATAAATGGTGAGCTCTATAAGCAGAGTGTATCTGGGGTTTTTTAGCGCTGCATCTCTCCGGAAGAAGGCATGGAAATCTTAAGGGATATCAATGAAGGTGAATGCGGACATCATGCTGCAACCAAATCTTTAGTGGAAAAAGCTTTTAGACACATATTTTTCTGGCTTATAGCTAAGGCAGATGCGGAACGGCTAGTCAAAACGTGCAAAGGCTACCAAAAGTACACCAAATAAGCTCATGTTTCGGCTGATCAGCTGCGAACAATTCCGATAAAATGGCCCTTCGTGGTCTGGGGGCTTGAAATGGTAGGATCGTTCAAACGGGCTCCAAGTGGATTTACTCAGTTCTTAGTGATGGTGGATAAATTCACGAAATGGATTGAGGCTAAACCCGTCACAAGTTGTGATGGAGCAACAACCAAAAGATTTTTCGAGGATGTTATAATCCGATACGATTATCCACATAGTATTATCACGGATAACGGGAGAAATTTTTCTATGGGAGAACTTCCTGAATTCTGCGATGATCAAAAAATCCGGCTTGACATTGCGTCAGTCGCGCATCCACAAGCCAACGGGCAATTTGAAAGAACAAATGGTTTAATCCTTCAAGGCCTCAAACCAAGACTTGAAGCACCACTTCGACGTGCTGCGGGGGCTTGGGCCGACGAGTTGCCGTCTGGAATATGGAGCTTAAGAACAACTCCAAACAGGGAAACTGGATACACACATTTCTTCTTGGTCTATGGCCAAGAAGCAGTTCTTCCTAGCAATTTAATTCATACTTCTCCCTGAGTTGCTGCGTATATCGAAGAAGATGCTAAGATTTCTTGACAAGATGATCTTGATTTAATCGAAGAAGTTCGCATCGTTGCTGATCAGAGATCAACAACCTATAAGCAGAAGTTATGCAAGTATTATAGTCAGAGAGTTAGAAACTGGTCTTTCAATAAGGGTGATTTGGTTCTCCGGTTTGTGCAGAAAAGAAAGCACAAAATTTCCCCAGTATGGGAAGGGCCTTTTTTAGTTAGCCGAGTATTGGACAATGGTTCTTACTATCTAACTGATATGCGGCCAGTCAAAGAAAGACCTACTACTAAGAAGATAAAAGAGAGCTGGAGGCAGTACATACCCAAAAGACTTAGACAGACCATGGAATATTTCTCAGCTACGTCCGTTTATTCTTAAAAATTCTTTCTTTGTAATCATATATGTGTACATGTTCAATGAGAAATAAAGTGTTGGTTACCTCAATATTTTCTGAGAAATTTTATATTACCATCTTATTTCTGAATGATCATGTCATAGTCGAAAATCCCAGAATACTTGAAAGTACTTTATGCTCATGTTTGTTCTGGTTGGATTTCCGAGTCTAAAAATACGACCTTTGGGTATAAATTAAAAAATTCTAGTTTATGCTTTCGTTCTTTATCTGATTGTCGAATGTTGGTATTTTCCGAGTAGTGAATTGTTATTACTGGAAAACAGCTTTGTTTCCGAGTTTAAACTAGTTTAGCAATTGAGCTTCGTTGCTCGGCAAAGTTTATGTGTTGAAGGTTTGCTGGCTCACGAAAGGGACAAGGCGGAAAGCCAGAAAAAGCGATAAGTATAGACAAAACAAAAGTGCTTATGTAAAATTTCAGGCACAACAAAATAAAGCCACAAATGCTAAAAAGAAGCAAAAAGCATAAGTTCTTGCAAACCTTAGCACTAGCAAAAATATTATACTACTTATTACAATCCGATTGTTTCATAATAACATATTGTTTTTTCTGGTACTCTATGATGTAGGAGGAGAGGTAGGAGCCGCCGGCTGACTGGAAACATCGCCTTCGCCTTGATACCTTTCTAAGAGAGGCAAATCGGATTCGGTTTGCTCGTGGTCGGAAATCTCAGCTATTTCTTCAGGAGGCGACGGAGGCGTTTCTATGCAATTGAAGAATGGAGTGTTGTAGCTAGTCAGATCAGCTACGTGGCATCCATAGCCGGCGCAGGAGTCCATGATGGCCTTGATGTTTTGCTCCTTGCTGCCTTCATCCATAGCTGAATAACCCCTGGTTACTTGCTAGATCTCCATGCTTCCATGGTGGCTCATAACCATTGTCAGGGCATTCTGTGTTGCGGTTCGTGCATAGGACATGTTCTAGTCCTTGATGAGCTGGGGAATCTCCTTCACCTTATCTCGCACCTCAAAGGCAGATTCTATTCATGTTCTTAATTTTTAGAACTTCGCCAATATCCTCCATTGACTGGTGGAAATCGTGAAGCAAGTCGCCGACTCTGGTAAGCCCGCTGGTGCGAGACTCGGTGGAGGAAGAATCCAGTAAATTATCAGGAGCTGCATATACAAAAGCAAAGTCAGGCATATATCTGGATTCCTAGGAATCAAAAAGAAATAAAGGTCAGAGATAGGAAAATTACCGAAGATGGCATCGTCAACTTTATTCTTCTCCGCTCGAAGACTCTAGAGTTCATCCCAGAGATCTTGGGTGATGTCCTTCTACCTAGCCAACTCATCATTGAGATCCGAGATTTACTTATCCTGGATTGCGATCTTTTGATCACGCTCTTCGGTGGCCATGTTGGATGACTCAAGAATGTTGGCAATGCTGCGCTCATGATCCATCCTAAGTTCATTCAGCTCCCACCGTAAGTCGACGTTTTCCACCTCCAGGGTTTTGAAATTCTCGGCCTCTTAAATCATTTACATGAGTGTTTAACCAGTTCTGTAAGCAAAAGAAAATAGTCGAATAAGAATTCGACAATGACAAACAAAAATATCAAGGATAAGGACTGAAATGATTACCTTCAGCTTCATCCATGGAAATCTTCAGTTGAGCATTTGTAAGACGGAGAGCTCTGATCTCTCTCTGCTTATTGCAAATATTCTTTAATTATTCCTGGTTATAAGCACTAACTTTCTGTAAGTCAAAATAATAGCCAGATTCATAAGTCTACTGAAGACTCGGGCTAATATTTTAACTAAGTTAAATATCAGCATGAGCCTTGGGGGCTACACTAGTTCGTTCTTTGACATCCTATGAAAGCATAAATCTAGATTTTCTATCCAACTTCATGCTTGGGGCCTAGACGATATGATATGAAATAATGTAAGAAAGAAAGTCAAATTCCGACTTACATATTGTTCATGGGTCAACTTACTTAGACTCATGTTCACCTCTGAAGTAATCTTCTCAGCGAGAGTTAGCGGGATCACTGATGGTGGCAGAGCCATGCCAACCTTCAGCTTTTCGTGACAAAGACGAACTTGGTCAAGAAGCTCGGAGAACTTGACATCCTCGGCTTCTTGCGCCTCTTCCTCGGCGCGGATGTTCCAGCTCTGCAGGCATTGCTGAGCCAGCTTCTAGATCTCTTTTGTAGTTTTCTGAGTAATGCCAAGTTTGGCAATACTCGGATTACTAAGAATGTTGTCTACGAAAACCTCTACCGAGGGATCATTACCCTTTGAGGGTTCACCCTTATCAATTGCCAAGTCACCCGTGGTGCCGTCGGTCTGTGGGCCAAGTTTTGCTGGCTAAGAATGCTGAGCCGAATGTTATGCAGCATGGGGAGATGAAGTAACCTCTGGTGCTGTAGAAGGCTTTGGGGTAGGAGTCGGAGGTGGAGCAGCGGGCGAAGTAAAATTTAACTTTGTCTGTCATATATGATTTGCGGGGATTCCCTTCCCCTTGCCCTTGATGAGTTGTTTAGCTCTAAAGAAGTGACAGTACAAGATCATTACACTTCAGAAAGAATAAGAGATAAAATACAAAGACCATGTGAGGAAAGTTACCTCTTTACAACGGGAACTTCCTTTGTGCTGATAGAGATAGTTGGAATCTTACGCTTTCGGGTAAGCGTCTCTGGCGGTGGTACAAGTTCTCCATCCTCCCAAGAGATCTCAGGAGGATATCCCTCAAGAGGAGCAAGCTCCAACTGAGGGGTGGTCAGCAAGCTGAAAGAAGAATTACCTCTATATTGTGAAAAGATATAACAAAGAATGGATGAGCACATATTCGAGTAACTACTGGAAAACTTACTAGTGTCACAGGATCGTTAGCCGTGTGCATATCCAAGGAAAGTTCCGGAATCTTCCTCTCGATCCAGTCTTTGATCAATCATTTGATCTGGGACTCATAGTCTTTGTCTGAATAAGATCTAGAGCGGATCCGGAGAGAATCCGTCTTGCTCTTGGTGACTATATGCATGAGCCGGTCACCATGGTGTTGGAGAGGCTGGATCTGGCGCGCCAGCCAACAGTGGATCAAGTCGGACCCTTTCAGACCCTTGTGCTTCATCAAATATTCGATCCGCCTCTTGGCAAGAAGTAGATCGTTAGTGAGATCTAGAGCCTCTGCGTCCCATGACTCGTGGGGCATGGCAGCGCCATCGACGAAAACCGGCAAAGCATTTGCTTTGTCAGGAACCGGTCTGTCCTTATGATAAAAGAACATGGACGGCCATTTCTTCACGGACTCACTAGCTTTAATCCTAGGATAGACTCGTTCTCTCCTAACAGAAAAGCTAATAGTTCCGGTATGTAGGGATTACCGAAAATGATGGAATTTCTCTAGGTACCAAAATAGTACCGGAATAGAAGAAGATTCGGTCTCATTCCGAGATACCCCTCACACAAAGATGCATAAGAGCTCATTTCAAAAATTGAGTTGGGGGGAGATTGTGGACTTGCACTCCATAGTAATCTATGACCTTAGTGAAGATATCTGAGGGAGGAAAACTCAAACTTCAATCGAGGTGGGTGCCGAAGTGCACTCGCTCGTCGGCGTTGGAGGTGGGGTTTGGCCAATACCGCTCCGCCAGTCGCCGACACAGAGGAGGCCTTCCTTCTCGATGATGCGTCGGATCCAAACCCTGCAGAACTTCTCCTTCTCCACCGCAGGGGCCGTCACCGCTGTCGCCGCCGTGTTGGAGGATGAAGCTTCATCCATATTCGTGGGTGGTGGTGACCTAGGATGGGCGGCGTTGTGCGCTTGGGGGAGGAAAAAGAGATTTGCACGGAGGCGTCGGAGGAAGGAGAAGACACTAGTGATGGTAAGGAAGAAAAGGGAGATCTAGACCCCTTATATCCCTCACCTACGCTAAGATTCGTGCAAGATGAACAGTAACCATGCCATGTGTCGTGGAAGGAGCTGGGTAACCTCCTCTTGAGGATTACGCTGCCTCGATCTCTGGACATGCATTAACACGACGCCTCGGTTCCGTGAAAGGTGGACCCATCAATGGTCATGTTTACAGGAATGTCTGTCAGTGACATGACTTGACCTTGACTGATGTCAGGTTACGTTAGAGACCAAGTTCCGGCTTAGTTTGAATTTCAAGCTGGAAACCTGAATAATGTACACATAGGTCTGGCTTATTCCTGAGACTCGGATCCTATCCTTTCGTTTGAAGTTTCAGGAACCCTTCATGATTCTACAAGCTGAAGATAGATCAAGCTAGACGATGATGAAATTCGACTTTGGATCTTGGAGGCTTCCAGGGGATGCTGTTGGGGATATACTTTCCGGGTATCCTCATTGTGCCTCACTGACCTGGGTGGCCCACTTTGGGTTAGAGCTTTGCTTCACGAGTGGCCGAGTCACGGAGAAGAGATGGAATCCAGTCTGTCTACAGGAAGGCCCAAAAGACTTATCGACATAGGCCTTCAGTGATACCTGCTGTTCAAGATGTACTCTATAACCGACTCTTAGTCGTAGCCGGATAGGTCTCTCCTGTAAAACCTAGGACGGATATCTATATAAGCTGTCCTAGGGACCGTCCTTTAGGACAACCCACAATATTCTACAATCTCAACTTGCACAGGCAAAACCTTGTAACCCATATCCGGCTCTGCCGTATTACTAGATTTCTAGCAGGAGTAGGATCCGTCCAAAGCCGGTGGATTCGAACCTGGGTAAACTTGTGTGCTCACCATCCCAGAATGTCGTACGTCTCACACCCCTCTCTTCGACACGCCTCGAGGACCCTCTCATGGTGTACTTGTCATCAATCAGACGACAGTCGTGGCCTTAGCAGCTGAGGCTACTAAGACCACATTAGCTTCGGGGACTAATGTTGGGGGATATCGCCAGGTAGGGTCACGCCGGGGTATAATTGCCATGATAGCCGAGATACGCCAAGGTCAAAGAAGGAATTGGCTGAGTCACCTCAAGGCAGGCTGACTTACGGTAGACCCAACTGAAGGTTGTTCGTCTAGCGTTATTCTGGCCGACACAAACATATGTCGGAAGCTCTTTTGTTAATTGTATGCAGGTACCCATAGGGCCGAGTTAACCGGGCATGAGCCGGGTTACCACTTGGCTTACAAGGGAAGGAAGGAATCTTCTTGGTCAAAAGTTTTCCTCTCCACTATAGCATGAGCTCAGAGGACAGAGGGATGTACCAGCGAGTACGCGCCGACAAAGGTGACATTGCCTATGTCGGGTGACGTTGGCTATGTCGGATGACACCGCACCACAGAGGGGCTCGGAAAGGCTTACGCCATGAGTCCGGATTAGCTTAGACAGAGAAAAGGGGAGCACCACTTTGTTATTTTAGGAAATGCATATTTGTAGAATATACCTTCCACGTATGCGCTAACTTGTAACCTAGCCCCCCTATATAAGGAGGGGCAAGATCTCCATAGAGGGGGTCAGTCATTTTACTAAGGAAGAACCCTAGATAGTTGTGTGGGTAGTCGAGAAGTTCATTCTCTTCCTCCCCAAGAACAGATCAAGGAGCCCTTGTAATCCACCATTTTCAAGAGAGAATACAAATATCTGTGTGTGGAATCACCACACCAACCCTCCCTGGATACCTCTAGTGCTCATTGGCCCCATCTTTATCCTATACATGGCATCTGTTGTGCCACCACCACGATAGTGATTTCACCAAGTGAGGTCATAGGATATCCATCTAGTTTTCGCGCGGGAGGAGGGCGTGTCCATGGTTCTTTTGACTTTTCGCATCAATATCTATCAAAATAATTATCGGTTTTTCCACCCCTCCCCTCTATCAGGTTTTTGTTTCGAATCCGGCCTAGCCACATCACAATGCAATTTTCATTAATTAGGAGAAGAAATCTATCCCATTCCACCCTCTTTAGCCCAGAACATTTTAATTTGGCATTTTTGGGTTCAGGGGAGTGCTGACCACAGCCCACTGAAATTTGTGAAAGGACGCCGTGAAGCACAACCCAAAGGACTGCTGAGTAAAACATAGTGAAATTTGAGAAAGGATCCCATGGAGCATAAACCATGGAGTATAGCCCAAAGTATTTTTAATTAGTCCTTTTGGGCATTGCCCCCAACCTTCAAAAAAACACCGCCTTCCCATGTTTTTAAGAAACTACTATATTATTTTGCATTTTATAAACTGAGATACGAGGAGCGCCGTTGTTTTATATTTTAAAAGAGATAAACATGGACACAAAATGTTTTTAACAAGACTAATACATAATATGTAGTACTAATAAACGTTTAATGATATATTTTTTATAGATATCTTTGGTGTAGTTGTAACAAACTCAGTTTATGTCTATTTAATTCAAAGGTCTTGAGTTTGAATCCCCTGTGTGCACATATATATCTTGGGTTTACATATATATATATCTTGGGTTTACATTTTTTTCTCCTACCAATATTGCATTCCAGAAAGGCTGACATGCCGGACCCCCAACCTACAGTGTCCCACTGAAATTTGAGAAAGGAGGCCGTGGAGAATAGCCCAAAACATTATATTTCAACTTTTTAGGGTAAGGGGACTACTGAGCACAACACGGTGAAATGTGAGAAAGGAGCCTATGGAGTATAGCCCAAAATATTTTTAATTAGGCCTTTTGGGTATTGCCCCCCACCCCTTCAAAAAAACTCCACCTTCCCATGTTTTTAAGAAACTACTCTATTATGTGGAATTTTATAAATTGAGATGCTAGGAGCACTGCCATTTTATATTTTAAAAGAGATAAACAAGGACACAAAATATTTATAAAAAGACTAATACATAAGTTGTAGTACTAATAAACGTTTAATGATATATTTTCTATAGATATCTTTGGTGTAGTTGTAACACACTCATTTTACGTTTATTTAATTCAAAGGTCTTGAGTTCGAATCCCCTATATGCACATATATATCTTGGGTTTACATATATATATATATCTTAGGTTTACATTTTTTTCTTCTATCAGTATCGCATTACAGACATGCTAACATCGTGGACCCACTAGCCTGCAGCATCACTCGAGTTTAATGGTTAGGTTTGAATTAAAAGTTACATACTTGTACAGGAGGCTCGCACCGGGGACCCACCCGCTAGAATAGACAAGGCTGCATCGGGGGACCCACAAGCCAGAACATACAAGGGAGGCTGACATGGGGGCCCCAACAACAAGGCCAAACATGATTGCCGCATAGAGCAATGTTGCCAATGTTAAAATAGCGAACGCGGCCGAAAAAAATCCATCATACGCAGGTTTCATTTATAGAGAGACCAATATGTGGGACCTAGTAGCGCGGCCTTATACAGGTGCTTCCTCGAGCAACATTGCTAAGTTCAAAATAGGGATATATGAGCGAGAAAAAAGTCCAGCATGCACACGTTTCTTCTAATGAGAGGCTCTCATGAGGGACCTAGCATCCTGGAAAAACGGCTGATGCATCGAGCAACGCTACAAGTTCGAAACACGAAGGCGTGACCAAGGGAAAAAATTCCATCATACACACGTTTCTTCTAATGAGTGGATGACATGTCACTACAATAATATGGGCGATTCATGACGATCTGATATCGTCGTGGATGAGGGCCAAAATGTCGTAGATGTCCATCCATGACGAATTCTACGATGAAACAAATAGGGCACAGACCTCATGTCATAATTCAATCCGCGGCGTTTTTTCTGTCTGAAAAAGTCATGCCCGATCGCGATGTTCCTATAATTTCATCACAACGAACTAGACCGACCCAGCCCAGGCCCAATCGTTCATGACGTTTTTATTTCGTCACGACCTAGGCCACGTGGCAGACGCCACCATAGGTGGCCTTCAGCGACATTTGCTAATGTCATGTTCGCCGTCTACGACGTGATCGAATTCATGAATTTTTTTTCCATCACGGCCTGATTTCGTTGTCTCCATATCCATGACGTCATCGAACCCGTTCATGACGCCATACATCCCGTTTATGACGTCACACGTGTCGTGACTAATTTTTTTTGTTGCCACCTTTCGAGGCCATGCTGACACATGGACGGTTGGCACGACCAAGCTTGCGCCAATCATACAAGGCCACGTTGACAAATCAAAATGGGACACGTATCACCTACCGACGATGAATTCTATGTGATGACATCATCATTGGCCGTGTCGTTTCTATTTCATCTAGATAGTTGGCCAATGAAAGGCGGCCACGTCGGCGTTTACCTATGACGGAAATGTTTCATCAAGAACAACTGAGACGATTTCGTTTTCATTGCGGATGCGGGATAGCGTCACCATGAGATCAGGGGCCATTTGTGCATGTAAATTTCTACTAGCCCTAATCGTTTGAGACACATTTCACACCACATGCATCAAATAACAGAATTTGACAATGAATTTCAGGACAAGTTTCCACATAAATTTCCACAGTAGTTTTTGAGCCAAAACCTCAGAAGCTTCCACAGCCAAAAACTTTCCTCAACGGTTTATGAGCCAAAATCCTCACAAGTTTCCCTGCCCAAAAGACTCACAAGTTTCCACACCAATTAACTTTCCTAGCCCAATAACTCACAAGTCTCAACCACGAGTTCACTTACCTTGCGATAGCTGAAGCTGTTGTTGCTGCTGCTGCTTCTGATGAGTCATCTGAGACAACACTTGCTGAAGTAAGTGGTTTGTATGGTTTTGTTTATCCGGCATATCTTCTTGCTTCTTCTGCATTTCTCTCATGTCTTTAGCATACTGCAGCCTCTCTACCTTGGTAGCTTGTTTCACTCTCCGCAATTCCTCTATGGTACAGCGCTGTTTGTCACTCCCTGCTCTCTCAACCAAAGTTCCGCTTCAAGGCCAGACCTCCTTCGTCTTGATGTACTTGGATGGAGGCCGATGTTCTTTAGGAACGTTGGCTTTCTGCTATCCAACGTGAGTGCAAAGTGCACAGTCTTAGTGGAACAAAGTGTTTCTTCCCCTGGATATCTAGAGTCATCTTCTTTTCCATGATTTCCTATAATATTAGGAATAGAAGCAAACATTAGAAAAATAGCAAGAAAACTACAATCATATCGTATAAAATTGAGAGATGAAGATAGCATTGCATTTTACAAAGATGAAAAGTATTCAAGAGGACTTACAATTGCTTTCTTCACATTCGGAGTGAAGCCAATTATCGGTCTACAATGAGTCTTTTTGAAGAGTTCAAAGGCATCGTCCTCACTGTTGCACACAACCTCATAGCTACGAGAACCTATCGCAGCAGGGTACAAGACTTTGCTCCTGTTCTCCTTGTTTTTTACACAAGTACTCTACACAAGCACAAACCATACAATATAAGAGGTAGTTCCAATCAAACAATTCAAACACATGCAGAGTAAACGAAAAGTGACATGTTTCATGTGGTCAGACCAAGTATCCAAAAGATTGCACCACTGCTCGTTGGTCATGTGTTTCACTTCATCAGGACATTTCCTTGTAACTTGGTTCAGAGGGTAGGGATCAAAATACTTCTTCAGAATATAGCACTGATTCCTTGCATGCCTCATAAATTGATTTGCGCAAGCATTCTGCACGTCAGGGTGATTTGTGTCCATGGCAAACTTTTGCTGAAATAAAACATGGAGCATCAGCATTTGCATGAACAAAGAAATGGGAAGGTAAAGGACAGCTAAGTCACAGAACATATAGAAACTTTGCCTATGAAGTCTGATTGGACATCAACCATCTTCTTGTACTCTTTCCAGTGGGGTAAGATATAGATGCTAGTCCTTACTGTGACTGCACACTCACTGGCAAACCTGGCAGCAATACCCGGCTCCTCTGGTCTTTCTAGAAGAACATTAAGTGAAAGCCTCCTTCCTTTGGACAACTTGTCAAGCCTCTTCCCCATGTTTTCCCCCTCACCACCAGAGCTTGACCAGTATGCGGAACTATATCTTCAGAATTTTGTGTTTCGGCGACTTCAGAACAAGGTGCATCAAAGTCTTGAGACATCTAGTAGCCATCATCATCTACAGGAATACAATGTGCTAATTTAGTGTTCCACAGTAATATGATAGGATTAAATGGATTACTGTAGAGCAAGCAGTCGGTTTAACACATTACCATGTTGAGACCAGTCACTCCAGTCTTGGCATGGTACTTCATGAATAGGATTAGATTCCCCATATTCGGTAGCTGACTCATTGTATTGGGTAGCTGACCCCTGACCCTCAAATTGGGTACCAGAGTCCTCGCCGTCGGAAGCTGAACACATATGTTGGATAGATGACGTAGCACCTTGGCTACCTAACCCATCGGTTTGGGACGATGCACAGTCGCTTCGGTGAGGTACCCGCAGACAGCTGGGAGGTGGCTTCTAGATTTGGAGAGGTAGCAAGTCACCTTTGGGGGACACCCATCGACAGAAGGATGCGGACTTTGTCACCTAGGAAGGTGGATTCTTGATTTGTGGAGGTGGAAAGTTGGCTTTGGGAGGTGCCAGAGGATGACATGATGTGGGTTGGGGTTTAGCACCTTGTGTACTTGGCGGCTGGCTTTGGGGAGGTGGCTGCTGGCTTTGGGGCGGTGGCTGCTGGCTTTGGAGGGGTGGATGCTGGCTTTGGGGGCGTGGGGTGCATGCTGCCTTTGGGGAGTTGCCGAATGGCATACCAGTGGGTCGGAGGGAGTGGACAGGTCGCCTTGGGCAGAGTGTTGCTCATGTTGGATAGCTGCCAGCTCGCCTTGCGCAGCTGGTTGCTTGCCCTGGGCTACTCCCTTCTTGGCTTGGGTAGGAGGTAGATTAACGGTTGCTGGCTTCTCGCCTTGGTGGGCATCAGGAACTGCATCTTTATCCACTTGGTCGGCATCAGGAACTATAGCTTTGGCCACTACTCCGGCATTAGGAACTGTAGCTTTAGCCACTTGGCCAGCATCAGGACCTGCAGCTTTGGCCACTTGGCTGGCATCAGGAACTGAAAGTTTAGCTACTTGCTGGGCATCACGAACTGCAGATTTATCCACTAGGTTGGCATCAAGAATTGCATCATCGATCACCAGCAAGGGAAAATGAAGTGCAGCTCTAGCCATGTCCAGGGCATTAGGAAGTGCGGCTCTGGTAGTTTGCCTGGCATCAGGAAGTTCATCTTTGGTCGTTTGCCGGGCATCAGGTAGTTCAGCTTTGGCAATCTTCTAGGTTACACTCCGAGTTTCTTGTGAATGGGTCGCAGGACTTGCCGCTTTTGTTGTTCACCGTGTGTAACATGGAGATGGAAGTCCTGCTTTTATTGGATTCCCCTTGGACCTCGTGTGCCTCTCATTTTCTTTGTCTAGAGATAGTACTGATCCCACAATGCGCTTGCGAGATGATCCACCACCAGGGGCCATCCTTCGCCCGGGAGTTGTTGATGTCTACGCACTTCTATTCTTATAGACAATTGTTGGGCCTCCAAGTGTAGAGGTTTGTATAACAGCAACAAGTTTTCCCTTAAGTGGATCACCCAAGGTTTATCGAACTCAGGGAGGAAGTGGTCAAAGGTATTCCCTCTCAAGCAACCCTGCATCAAGATACAAGAAGTGTCTTGTGTCCCCAACACACCCAATACACTTGTCAGGTGTATAGGTGCACTAGTTCGGCGAAGAAATAGTAAAATACAAGTGGTATGGATATAAGACAACGGTGCTAGAAAATAGCTTGATGGCGTGTGGTTGACGTGGGAAGAGACTAAAGGAAAACTTAAATAAAGATGAAAGAAAGCAAACATGTAACAGATCTACTTGCAAACGGTGTTTCAATGCTTAGAAACAAGGCCTAGGGATCATACTTTCCCTAGTGAACACTCTCATATAAATATCTTCTCTTTATGTTACTACTCTGAACAACTCTTCGGTTGGACATTCTAATCCATGGTAGGGCTATAACAACACATCTCAAAGTAAGCCTTTCCCATCTAGATAACCCCACACTGTCACCTTGAGCACTAGATGGTTCCATCAAACACCACAATTTCATAAAGACATCCAACTCCAAATATAACTCATAACAAGTATTTGTAATCTCTAGCCTAAGTGCCACCATGGTGAGAATATCATTTTGCGGCCCGAAAGTTGGGGTGGACAGGCAACACGGTACCCAAGTTGATTTTTATCACCGCGATTCGAAAAGTTGGGGCACCAATTGCTGAGAGGGGTCTTTCGAGTGAATGATGGCCAAACCAAATATTTTCAAATCGCGCCCATTAAGTCAGGATATTTCGTTACACTAGTTCCTGTTGTGCCCCTCCTTCGCCGGTCACTCTTCTTAGCCACCCTGCATGTGTCATAGAGGCAAATCCATTACTGTACTTTCCTAACTCTCGACACTGGATCTTGCTGCGGTGGTGGCGGTCCCTTTTCTTCCCTTCCCCGACCCTAAATCTGCCGACGGCGGAGGACCTTTTTTCTCCCTCCCCCGACATTGAATCCGACGGCGGCGGCCCAGCATGTCTTGCAAGGCGAAGGTTGTAGCTACGTCGCCGACTGAAAAGGGTCCGTCGGGGCCCAAGTCTGGGGCTCAACGGGTAGCTGCGCCGAGGTCTTCAGCCCCGGTTAGCAAGGAGGCCAGCAATGATTCTGCTCCCAAGGTACCTACGAGCAACGGGTTGAAGAGAAAAGCAAGGCCGACGGCGGATTGTTTGGCTCCGATGGGCGGATGCAACACTCAGATCTCAAAGAAAAAAACCGGGAGAAGAGCAAGAGGTGAATTTTTCTTATCTGTGCCTTATCTTGCAACTAGATTAGTTACGGCATAATATAATCGAATGAACTGAAATGCTCCCCTTTTTAATCAAATTAGGCACAGTTTTGATACAAGTGACCTATATGAGTTCACAGTTCATGTTCGGCAGTACACTGCAAAGCTTGATGTTGGTTGCGAGATGGTTGTGTTCGGGCAAGATGTGCACCTACTTGTGAATTGCAAAGAGGTTGTGTCTGTTTCGCAGCTGGTAGATATGCTTGCCGCTAGAATTCCCTAGGGTTCTAGAAAGAGGACAAAATTGGTGTGGCGCAACATGAATGATACCTATCAGCAAATTGAGCACTCCCATGAGCTTCAGATGGTTTGGGAGTGTTGTGCAGCTGATCGTAAGGTGAAAGTTGAAGTGATGATTGATGATATGTATGCAGATGCTGGAGATCTTGCTACCAGAGCTTCTGCTCCTAGAGAATACGGACCAATAGATGCTGATCTAGATAAGTTCAGTATACGCATAGAGGTGGATTCATACATGGCAAAACTTGATGAGGGAATTAATAAGCCAGTTTCATAATGTACTATGGAGATCACTGTCGATTCCAAAAACATAACTCTTGATGAAATGAGAGAGATGATCGGTAAGGAAATCACTATTGGCCCTAAGCAGATGGCAAAAATCCGGTGGTGGCATCATAAGGAGCAGCAATTCATAGATGTTTTGGATACTGAAGATCTTATGCAGATTATGCGGCGAAAGAAGCGAACCAGGAAGGTGTTCTTCCTTGGTACCATTTCTGATGTTGTTGAACAGGTTATGGTGGATGTAGATGCCCCTGTAGTGGCTGAACAGAATGAGGTGGTCGACGTTGATGAGATCTGATGAGAGCTGCTACCCTGGGCTTGTCATATGGACCGCGGGGTTCCCCTGCCTGTATTTGTAATATTGACTGCTATTGCATTTAGAGCGTGCTTCTGTGATTATTTTAGTTGAGCGATTGCGATATAATGCTATGCGAGCTGTTGAGATTTTCGGACATGTCACTCACTGAAACCATCGTTGTTGTAATAAGACATAAGTACATTGTAGTTGACATGATTATGTTTCTTAAGATGATGTATCGTACTTGTTTCAGTTATTATGTTTGTTGGGACATTGTAATGTAATGTTTTGTGAAACCATGACTGGACTAGTTATGCATAAATACATTGTAGTTGACTTGATTATGTTTCTTGAGATGATGTACTGTACTTGTTTCTGATATTTTGTTTGTTGAGAGACTGTAATGTAATGTTTTGCGTAACCATGACAGGACAAGTGATGTGTAAGTACCTTGTAGTCGACATGATTTTGTTTCTTGAGTTGATGTAATATACTTGTTTCTGTGATTACGTTTGTTGAGAGATTGTAATGTGATGTTTTGTGAAACCATGTTGTGGTTATGTTTGTTGGGAGATTATAATGTAATGTTTTGTGAAACCATGACTGAAGAAGTGATGCATAAGTACCTTGTAGTTGACATGATTTTGTTTCTTTGGATGATGTAATATACTGGTATGTTTTTGTTAGGCAATGAAATTGGGATGGAGGGAGTGCAAGTTTAATATTTGAAATGAGAATGTGTGAAGAGAATCCATATCAGGCAGGAGACAGTAATCCAGGGAAAGGGTATGGTACCCATTAAACTATTGTAACATGTCAATTTAGTCATCATTGCAGCGGTAGAAGGGCTGCTCTCTCTCTCTATCTCTCTCTCTCTCTCTCTCTCTCTCTCTCTCTCTCTCTCTCTCTCTCTCGCTCGCTCTCACCGTCGCCGTCGCAATCGCATTCGCCATGCTGTCCTTGAACGGCGAGGACGACTAGTCGAGCAGCGACAACCTTCTCTCTGACATCGAGTATTCCTTCCATGATGTGAGTTCCTCTGTTTTCTCGGGCTAGGGTTAGGCAATGGTAAATCACTCGATCTGAGCCCGACCAGATGTGCATGCAATCGTGTTCGATTTCAGTTTGCGTTTACCTATAGGTACCAAGGACGATCTATGACTCCGAATGGGAGGGCCTAGATCTCGATGGAGAAGTGCCATGTGACCATGGGCTAAAACTGAGGAGATATGTTGCATTCGAAGGCAGTAACACTGGGAGAAGGTTTTTGGGCTGTACAAATCAGGTTTGTTTACATTATGTGCAACTGTGACATGAAGTAAATTGTATCGTGCATGTTCATAACACTATAGTGTGTGTGTTTTTAGGTTGGCCCGCGGTGTAAAGCAGTAGAGTGGGTGGATCTTGAGTGGCCAGATGCACTTAAGAAATGTTTGGCACAGTTATGGGAGATGTATGAGTTGGAAAGGTCAGGGAGATTTACTGATGTAAGTGATGCAGCTGAAAAAAAAATTATAAGCTGTCGGTACGAAATAAGGAGCTGGAACAAGAAATCGAGAATTTGCAGTCAAAGCTAACTAACGGAATCGATGGGAGCTTGGTTGTTGGAACTGCAAAGAAGCTTCAGGATAGTCACAGGTTGCTGATTCATAATGCAGAAAAGGAGAGGGATCAGCTGAGGGAAGACAAGAAGAAGCTAGAGTGCTGCATTGTGGATCTGTTGAAGGAACTGAAGAAGGCGCATGAGGGTGAACAAGGACAGACTATAGAGGATAAAGGAAATCCGAGATGAATAATTTATGTTGTACCAATGCCTGAAACTAGTTAATTGTAAGACTTGCAGTTGCGCTTTCCGAACTAAGCCAAACTCAATCCTCGAGCAAACTAATTTCGGACGAACACACATATCGTGCATAGAGTTAAGTTCACGCTTACAAATCACCACTGCAGAGGATAAACTAGGCAGTTCAGTACTAAATAGACATATGTTATGTTCAAGCGAGCCTGGCCCGGAACTGCCTGTTTTCCTCCCTAAGATTGGCCAGCTCCTTCAGTACTATGTCGTGCTTTAGCTGTAGGTTCCAGCGCTCCGTCACATGGCAGAGAATTTTGTCCGTAGCCATACGATTTTCCTTCAAGATCCCTTTCATGATCTCCGTCTGCTTCCTAGCCGAGGCGCGACCTTCACTGTGTAGCTTCGCCCAGTCGGCGTTTAACTCCTTCAGTTTCTGGCACTTGTCAGAAAGGACCGCGAATTCAACGCGCAGTTGGTCAAAGGCCAGTTTCTGGGAATTCCGCTTCTCACTTTGGATTGCTATCTTTTCATTTAGCTAGGTCACCAGGTCCTGGTCGATCTTTCGCCTCTTTCCCTGCAACAAAAATACATGGTATGGTTTATTCAGTTCACTAGGACAAGCTGGTTAGTTTCCATAATTAACTGAATTAACTAGTGGCACTGTCATAATTTCAAGGAAGAAGCAATCTAGGACTAATCAACATTTTATGAATCGACTAGTGGCACTGTCATAATTTCAATTTCGAAGACAAATAAGATTTATCAGCAGTTTAGTGTGCTGTGGGTTTTTCCCAATATCACCAAATAGTAGTGGGAGAGTGGCAAACTCATAATGCAGAAACCCATGTCCAGATACATATGGAAAGAGAACATGGTGTCCATTCATGAACATGAACACCAACACATGTCAAGATAGATAAGGAGTTGCCCTAGGATTCTTACTGCACCCTATAATGGGAAGCAGACATGGGCATTGCTCCCTGAACCCTAAACATTACAAAAGGAGAGGAGGACGAACTAGTATTCGTGTCCCTGCTAACGGGAATCAGACTTGGGCATTGCTCCGGTACACCTCCAGACATGCCCTTAGCTCCTCGTTCTCTTTCCGAACACCCTCAAGTACAGTGATCCCTCTGCTCATGTCCGCCTTCATCTCCTTGACTGCATCCAGTCAACGGTTCCTATCATGGTAGGCTCGAGTGGTAGCCTTGGTTTCCTCGACGCGTCCTCTGAGTGCCTCGCTGACTTCGTCCGGCAGGAGAATGCACCTTTCCACGAGATTCTTCTTCTCCACCATGATCTTGTTGATTATCTTGATGGCATGTTCTTGCCTGATCAAGTTATGGTCGAGCACTTTCTGCAGCCTAACGACATCACGTGCAAAATCTAGCGAGATCTCCTTATGCACAGATAATTGCTTGCGTAGGCTCTCATTAGCTTGGGTGAGGGAGCGTGCAACCTCATGTTGGTTGGAAATCTTGGAACTGATCGCGGCCACCTTCTCATGGTACTCGGCCTTCGATCGCTGCATCGTTCATGTTAATTGAAATAGGAATTCTACAATTACACTCCAGGTCCCAAGTGAATACTAATACAGATCAAAAATATCCCCGTTGAATCTATTGGCCGCAGTGTTAAAAAATGGACCTGGAGATCTATTCATGACCACGATAAACTAATCCTAAACACAAAAAATCCATAGTGAATCTATGAACAACGGTATTAAGGAAAGACCAAGAGATCCAGGCATATTCATGAAAACAAATACAACTCGCAAAAGAAGAAGAAAAACCAATGCGGGGCGGACAACATCTAAGAAATCCACATCATAACTCAGAGAAATAACAGCGTGGAGATTTGCTACCTCGTTGAGACATGGAACGGGGCCGAACGGGTCCTGCAACGCCTCCGTTGTGGTGGATCCGGGCTCCACGGCCGACCTGTAATACGTAGAAGAGGAAGAGCCAGAAGAAGAAGAAAAAAAAGAAGACGCTGATTAAGATCATGATGAAGAGGGAGATGGAGAAGAAGTAGAATAAGGAGACCGTACTGGGAGGAGCCCTCGCCTGGTAGAACATTCGGCGCCATTGTCGAGGGAGATTGGGCCTTGATGAGAGGGTGGGCTTGAGCGGCTGGTAGAGCAAGAAGTGCCTCCCGGCGATTTCTCTCCCTTTTCCCCGCGAGGATCGTCGACCGACCTCTCCCCCTCCTCAGTCGAGCCATGGCTTGCAAGGTGAGTGTGGTGGAGGCAGGAGGAAGGAGATAGTGATTATTAGTGTGGGAGAAGAGTAAAGAGTACAGGCCGTGGTCCGGTAGTACTAGTACTAATATACAAGACCACCGTGTACGGTCTACCTTCTCAAAGAAGCCAGGGAGGCAGGTGTAGGGAATCGATGGGACTTGTCTTCATTGCGATGGACACTTCAATGGTCTTCGGCGCCGCCCATAATCCAGTATATAATAAGGGGAGTACGAGTCGGGTGGTCGTCACGGGAATCGGCGCGCACATCCCGCGTGCGTGTGTCACGTGTTGATGGGGCAATGACGCGCACAACTGCTGCACGATCACGTCGTCATGTACAACTCCGTCGAACTCCACGTGATGGGCACACACGGGATATTTACGAGTCTAGAATACGCTGTGCCACTTTAGTTGTGATCAAATTATGTTCAGTACGCGAGATATTACTTCTTTTTTTTTTTTGATAATCGACAAATGCACGCGTCCTTATGCCACGGTGTTCTTTTTAGTAACAACCAGAGTCATTTTGCATGTGTGTCCTTCTCACATACCACCTATGGATCCACCAGTGTCATTGCATGTGTGTTCTCTTCACAATCCACCCATGGATCCACCAGTGTCATTGCATGTGTGTTCTTTTTACTAACAACTACAAGAGTCATTGAAATGTGTGATCTCTTTAGAGACCACACATGGATCCACCAGTGTCATTGCATGTGTGTTCTTGTCACTAACAACAACCAGAGTCATTGAAATGTGTGCTCTCTTCAGAGACCACACATGGATCCACCAGTGTCATTGCATGTGTGTTCTTTTCACAATCCACCCATGGATCCACTAGTGTCATTGCATGTGTGTTCTTTTTAGTAACAACAACCAGAGTCATTTTGCATGTGAGTTCTTTTCACATACCACCTATGAATCCACCAGTGTCATTGAAATGTGTGTTCATTTCACAATCCACCCATGGATCCACGAGTGTCATTGCATGTCTGTTCTTTTTAGTAACAACAACCAGAGTCATTTTGCATGGGTGATCTCTTCACATACCACCTATGGATCCACCAGTGTCATTGCATGTGTGTTCTTTTTAATAAAAACAACCAGAGTCATTGAAATGTGTGTTCTTCTCACATAGCACCTATGGATCCACCAGTGTCATTGCATGTGTGTTCATTTCACTAACAACAACCAGAGTCATTGCATGTGTGTCCTTCTCACATACCAACTTCTGGATCCACTAGTGTGATTGCATGTGTGTTCTCTTCACAATCCACCTATGGATCCACCAGTGTCATTGCATGTGTGTTCTTTTTAGGAACAACAACCAGTGGCATTGCATGTGTGTTCTCTTCAGACACCACACATGGATCCACCAGTGTCATTGCGTGTGTGTTCTTTTTAGTAAGAACAACCAGTGTCATTGCATGTGTGTTCTCTTTAGACACCACACATGGATCCACCAGTGTCATTGCATGTGTGTTCTTTTTACTAACAACAACAAGAGTTATTGAAATGTGTGCTCTCTTCAGACACCACACAGGGATCAACCAGTGTCATTTCATGTGTGTTCTTTTCACATACCACCTATGGATCCACCGGTGTCATTGCATGTGTGTTCTCTTCATAATCCACCTATGGATCCACCAGTGTCATTGCATGTGGGTTCTTTTTACTAACAACTACAAGAGTCATTGAAATGTGTGCTCTCTTTAGAGACCACACATGGATCCACCAGTGTCATTGCATGTGTGTTCTTGTCACTAACAACAACCAGAGTCATTGAAATGTGTGCTCTCTTCAGAGACCACACATGGATCCACCAGTGTCATTGCATGTGTGTTCTTTTCAAAATCCACCCATGGATCCACTAGTGTCATTGCATGTGTGTTCTTTTTAGTAACAACAACCAGAGTCATTTTGCATGTGAGTTCTTTTCACATACCACCTATGAATCCACCAGTGTCATTGAAATGTGTGTTCATTTCACAATCCACCCATGGATCCACCATTGTCATTGCATGTCTGTTCTTTTTAGTAACAACAACCAGATTCATTCTGCATGGGTGATCTCTTCACATACCACCTATGGATCCACTAGTGTCATTGCATGTGTGTTCTTTTTAGTAAAAACAACCAGAGTCATTGAAATGTGTGTTCTTCTCACATACCACCTATGGATCCACCAGTGTCATTGCATGTGTGTTCATTTCACTAACAACAACCAGAGTCATTGCATGCTTGTCCTTCTCACATACCAACTTCTGGATCCACTAGTGTGATTGCATGTGTGTTCTCTTGACAATCCACCTATGGATCCACCAGTGTCATTGCATGTGTGTTCTTTTTAGGAACAACAACCAGTGGCATTGCATGTGTGTTCTCTTCAGAGACCACACATGGATCCACCAGTGTCATTGCATGTGTGTTCTTTTTAGTAAGAACAACCAGTGTCATTGCATGTGTGTTCTCTTTAGAGACCACACATGGATCCACCAGTGTCATTGCATGTGTGTTCTTTTTACAAACAACAACAAGAGTTATTTTAATGTGTGCTCTCTTCAGACACCACACAGGGATCAACCAGTGTCATTGCATGTGTGTTCTTTTCACATACCACCTATGGATCCACCAGTGTCATTGCATGTGTTTTATTTTCACAATCCACCCATGGATCCCACCAGTGTCATTTTGCATGTGTGTTCTTTTTGGTAACAACAACCAGAGTCATTTTGCATGTGTGATCTCTTCACATACCACCTATGGATCGACCAGTGTCATTGCATGTGTGTTCTTTTTAGTAACAACAACCAGTGTCATTGCATGTGTGCTCTCTTCAGACACCACACATGGATCCACCAGTGTCATTGCATGTGTGTTCATTTCACAATCCACCTATGGATCCACAAGTGTCATTGCATGTGCGTTCTTTTTAGTAACAACAACCAGAGTCATTTTGCATGTGTGTTCTTCTCACGTACCACCTATGGATCCACTAGTGTCATTGCATGTTTGTTCTTTTCACTAACAACAAGCAGAGTCATTGCATGTGTGTTCTTTTCACATACCACATATGGATCCACCGGTGTGATTGAAATGTGTATTCTCTACAGAGACCACACATGGATCCACGAGTGTCATTGCATCTGTGTTCTTTTTAGTAACAACCAGAGTCATTTTGCATGTGTGTCCTTCTCACATACCACCTATGGATCCACCAGTGTCATTGCATGTGTGTTCTCTTCACAATCCACCCATGGATCCACCAGTGTCATTGCATGTGTGTTCTTTTTACTAACAACAACAAAAGTCATTGAAATGTGTGCTCTCTTCAGAGACCACACATGGGTCCACCAGTGTTATTGCATGTGTGTTCTTTTCACTAACAACAACCAGAGTCATTGAAATGTGTGCTCTCTTCAGAGACCACACATGGATCCACCAGTGTCATTGCATGTGTGTTCTTTTCACAATCCACCCATGGATCCACCAGTGTCATTGCATGTGTGTTCTTTTTAGTAACAACAACCAACGTCATTTTGCATGTGTGTTCTTCTCAGATACCACCTATGAATCCACTAGTGTCATTGAAATGTATGTTCATTTCACAATCCACCCATGGATCCACCAGTGTCATTGCATGTCTATTCTTTTAGTAACAACAACCAGAGTCATTTTGCATGTGTGATCTCTTCACATACCACCTATAGATCCACCAGTGTCATTGCATGTGTGTTCTTTTTAGTAACAACAACTAGAGTCATTGAAATGTGTGTTCTTCTCACATACCACTAATGGATCCACCAGTGTCATTGCATGTGTGTTCATTTCACTAACAACAACCAGAGTCATTGCATGTGTGTCCTTCTCACATACCAACTATGGATCCACTAG